>BMAO01034733.1:0-56420 GCA_019973975.1 Trichonephila clavata
TCACAAAACATATAGAACAATACATAACAAATAGAACATATAGAACAATACATAACAAATAGAACATATCGAACAATACATAACAAAAAGAACATATAGAACAATACATAACAAATAGAACATATAGAACAATACATAACAAATAGAACATATAGAACAATACATAACAAAAATAACATAGCATAGCAGCGATACTCAACCTGTGGCCCGACGGACGTTTCTGAGTGGTCCCGTCTTTGACCGTAGCACTAAGAAATTCAATTATTTAAAAATAGTGCATTAAAAATTTAGCAAGAAATTCAATCAACCAAGCAATTAAATATATCAATATTGCTATCGATGCCATGCTCATAAGAATGGACTAAATTCATGACGGTCACATGATAAATATAAACACGCGTTCTACATTGAATTCAAAACGGACAATAAACTATAGCTCGTACTTTTTATTTTATTTGTAAAACTTAGGTAAAATTTCAAATTGCATAATTGGGTAAAGGTGCTCAAGAGTTATAAAAAGAAATTTCTGCAAAAAGATTTTAAAAGTAAATAAAAAAAAAGTCTTGTTTTATACATGTACTTTTAAATAAAGTGACAAATATTATTTTTTTAAAAAAAAGTTTCTGTAAAAAGCGTAATTTGGCAACAACGAAGGGCATGAACTGTGTGTGATTTGCTGAAAATAGATAATTGCATTTATCGTGACTATGACGTCACATGTGTTTTTGAACTTGATTGGCTAAAAATACGTGGTTTAAAATTATCATGTGATTATGACGTCACATGAATTTAGTCCAATGGATTAAATGGTAATTGCTACAATGTAACACATCTTTTTGATGATGCCGTGACTTTGACACTTTTGTGAGATTATGCTGCACATTTTCAGATTTTCATTTTATTTTGTGTAATGGTTTTTTGAATCCAGAATAATTGATATATTAATGTTAATCCCCCCCCCCAAATTAATCGCGTTAAATATTAGTATGGTTTTTTGAAATAGAAAATAAATGTGATGTAGTTCGTCGTATTAACTCACTTGAATAGCTTTACAATGATAATCGTTTTGTACTTAATTTATGTAAATACATTTAGAAGTACGAAAGGCTGTTTTAATTTCTTCAACTTCCTTGCTAATGGTTATTTTGGTCAACGTATTTCTATCTTCTTATTTCTTTTTAACGTATTTCTTCTTTTATATCGGATATTTTTTAAAAAACAAATTTTTTGCTTGAATTTTACTGGCATTATTCTTAGAGCGTTTCTCCGAAACAGATGGAAACTTAGTGTAAGAAAAGTCCTATGGGAAATTTTAAAGTATCTCCTGAAGTTATGATTTGTTTTGAATGATAAGAATTTCTTTGGATTGGGATCTATGGGGTTAACTTTTCGAAATAATTTTCATGAAACAATATACGAAATATTTTTCAAAATCCCCTACCCTCATTCTTTGTTTTTCTTGGTGCAGAAATTTTTATTATTGAACTCTCCCATCGCAAAAGGATCTGGATGTTGCTGCTCCGTATTTCCTAGAACCTCCCCGTTCCAAAAGGGCTCAGCCAAGCATCGTAGTCTTGCCTCTCCTCGCGAGATAACTTTTTTACTTGTAATTATAACGTTAGTGATAATCAATAACAATGGAACAACGACCATTTTATGGGTGAAATTAATTTTTAATGAGCCCTCATGTCTTCCAAGCAAAAAATATCTGAAGATTATATGTGGTTTTAAAACAATTGGGATCTTGACTTTTTCATGGAGAAAAACAAACATGGATCAATAACTTGTTTGATTTGTTGTGAAAATGTTATACTTAAAAAATATAATTTTGCTCGTCACTTTTACCACTATTCAGAAATTTTTCAATAACTCTTTTTATTGAGGGTCTCTTTCAAGACGAGATAAATTGACTTTTTTAAGAAATTCTTTGCAACAGCAACAAAATATTTGGTCGTTGGTAATGTCACAAAATGCAGAGATAACAAAAGCATCCCACAAAATTTGTTACATTATATATATATATATATATATATTGATAAACATATGAAATTGTTAAGGATAAACACATGAATTAATACAAAAATTGTTAGTGTTTCTTATATGACCCGATGTAGTCTTTGATAAATTCAGTTATTTGTTCATATATATATATATTAGTATTGAATCAAAAAGTATTTGAATTTATTCGAAGCAAAAATGCACAAGCAAGTCTGAACTAATTTTAAGCAATTGTACTGATTTCTGTTCAGAATTCAATAAAAACTCTTTGCTACTGTCCTGCACTTTATAAATTAATACCTGAAATAAAAATAAAAGTGAGGCTTTGTCAAAAGAAAAAATCAAATTTTTCAGTTCATGCCAATTTTGTTTTTATGTCAGTAGAATGTAAACAAGGGTCTTGGGATCATTAATGAAAGGAAATCAAAATTACCTCATTACTGGATAAAAAATGTATAAAACCTAATTTTCATGACTTAAGTTTGATAGAGTTTAATACAGTTTTAAAATAAAATCCAAAAAATTGGGAGTTTTAATATTTTGATCAATTTTCCCTATTTTAAATGTGTTTGATCTTATACTTGTCCTTACCCCCCCCCCTGCATTAATCCTTATGTTGCAGCCGGCACTAAATAGTTACCATATGTATGTAGCCCGGCAGAGAAAAAGTTTGAGTACCCCTGATAAAGATCAACTACAACCAGACGACAACATACAGTAATCAATTCAACAAAAGTGAATCGGAACAAAAATTATCCTTATTACATTTTCAAACAAGGTACTATGTGACCCAAAAGTCCGTTCCTATTTGCAAATTCAATAACTCACTAAATATTGTAGGCATAGAGGTAAAAATTGACACACACACACATGCTTGAAATAACATGGGGTTTTATTACCCTCGCCCCCCCTCGAAAAAAAAGGTGCAAAAATGGCCAACAGATGGCACTGAACAGAATACCGTCAGAGACATCACATGCTAATCGTATATAAAATGAGTTGTAGTGAGTGAGGAAACAAATTCACCAGCAAATGCGGCATGTTGACTCCACCAGAAAATGGATTTTTAGTAAAGTTGTACAATCATAATGAAGAATTTGTTACTGTAGATTTACGATCCTATCGCCATAAGAAAGGCTTGAAAGATCTCTTGCACACATCGTTTGGTGAGGATCGCGTGCTGAGCAACCACTTTCGACGTGTTGGGCCTCCCAAGTCCCCAGACCTCAATGCATGTAATTATTGGTTGTGAGGTTATCTGAAGCTACAATTCTACCATGATCGTTCAACCTCATTAAGGATGCTAAAAGACGACATCCGACGGCAAATTCTCTCCATACCTGCAGATATGCTGTACAGTGCTGATCTCAGCATTGTTCTTCGACTGCTGGTATTGTTGATGAATGACAACCGATAAGTTAAGCATTTGATATAAAGAGCATTGTTTATTGCTAAAAATCAATAGTTATGATAATTATTTCTTCTGTTATAAAAAGCGCCATCTGTTGGATATCTCTTGCACTTTTGAAGTGATAACTTCTTTAGGAGCAATTTACTTAAGAGTGAATTTAAGTGAAACATCAAGTTCGAGTCCTTTACACTATTCGGGTTTTTAGTTTTTTTTTTGCTATAGTCGAAAATCATGCTGGGATCAGTGGTGCGATCTTAGTTTTGAATTGAAAACATTTTAGGCGCGTGTTTTTTTTAAGTAAAAATTTCATGCATACTTTTTTCCGTGAAGTTTTATTTTCTTTCTTTAAATATTACCGGCATACATTTCACTTTCACTCAACTCCGGCAAGTGAACCAGAGAAGAGGAGCGCGAGCAAAAATAGAGAAAAAAAATTATTTTCTTATGCAGGAGATCTAAGATAAAAAGAAACGCGAAACATGGGATATATTTTTTGATTCAGTAGTAAGAGTATATAAGCACAAATATGTGCCAAAAGAATTAAAATCCGAAATTTTAACGAAGTTACGTGGCGAGAAAGTTGCCAATATTTTGGTTTATATTAGTGAGGACAACTAAAATTATGAAGGAAATAAATTAAAAGTAAAAAAAACTTTTTTAAAAACAAGCTTTTATTTAAACGCGCTAAAAAGAATAAAATAAACTTTTCCTTAAAAACTTTTTTTACTATTAACTTATAACGTCATTACACAATTTATATGATATAAAAGCTTGTCGCGAGATTAAAGTACTCGTATTTACTTAGTTAAGAATTTAAAAAAAATTAAAATCAATCAGGTCAAGTTATTTATTTTACTTGTTTATCTACTCACGTAAATCTCGCGACAAGCTTTTATATCATATAAATTGTGTAATGACGTTATAAGTTAATAGTAAAAAAAGTTTTTAAGGAAAAGTTTATTTTATTCTTTTAGCGCGATTAAATAAAAGCTTGTTTTTAAAAAGGTTTATTTTACTTTTAATTTATTTTTTACTTTTTAGTTATCGCTGGACAGGTTTCTCAGCTTGTTCATCTCATTCAAAGCTGGCTCGCAATCCCTGGTTGGATGAATCAATTCTCGCAAAAAGGGTATTAGACAAAAAACACATTTTTTTTTAAATCCGTTATTTGTATATAAGCAATTTCATTAATCTTCCTAAAGATCTTGGGTAATATTGTTCTACACACGAAAAAAAAAGTTTCGTGAGGTTATCTTCATAAATGACGAAGTTATTAAATGTTTAATTAAAATTTTGACTATTTTTTGAAAAATCTTTAAGAAAAAAAGTTTTCGACATTTTATTTTTTAAACGACTGATTCTAAAATAGCAAAGCATGAGCTGTTTTAGTACGGAATGTCGATTCATTTAAACAAAAAAAAAATTCATGCGCAGCAATTTAGACATCATTTTCATAAAAACGTATCAATTTTGACTCATTTTAAAAAAAATCTTAAAAAACACAAATATTATTTTGTAAAAAAATTTTACGTATCGTGGCGAAATAAATGATCTTTCCGATTCGGCAATTATTTTTTGTCTGAGTTTTTTAAAAAAAAATTGCTGTTTTAAAAACGTCAAAACTCCAAAAAAAAAATCCCCTATTGGTTCTTTATTTTGCGTCTTATCCCTGTGCGCTGTAGCAGAATAAACAGCGCACAGGTATAAGACAATTATGCGTTATAAGGTTTTTAGTTAATATCATTCCAACTAATTGCAATATCGGAATGTAAATGGTCAAAACATGCATTGTCATCCAAACTAAAACGTGTATACAAAATTTCAGCTCAATGGGTTGAAGATATCAACTTCAAAATTGAGTTGCATGATTCCACCCGAACTAATTACATACATACATTGTAAGTTAAATAAAATTAACAGATTCTATCTGTAATTAAATTTAAGGACACATGTCATAGTGTGTGTTTAGATTACTGGTGATAAAATGAGGTACATTAAAATTTTTACTTGTAGGCTTAAAATTAGAAAATTTCTTTAAAAAAAATTCATTCATTTTAATATAAAATTATTTTTTTAATTGAAAATACATTGCATTTATGGATAATATTTTTCTCTTATTGTTTTCCTAGCGGATTTCTTTTTGATGGCTAAAATATATAAAAAAATGATCTTTCCGATTCTGTAATTATTTTTTGTCTGAGTTTCATAGATTAAAGTTAGATAAATTTTTTAAAGAATTTCTACAATTCTCCATCTCAGTTTAACTTGGCAGCGTTGAGAAAGGTATACAATGTACCAATCTACTTGAAAAATAGTTCTACTTTTTTTGTTTTGAATTTAAATCCAAGAAAATAGATAGATATTTGTAAAAAAATTGCATACGTTGCAGAAATTAGATTATTTTTACGTTGTAGAAATGTAATTATTTTTTAGACAAATTAATTAATACAGTCAATAGCGCAACGTTATGAAATTCCAGTTTGGCTGAAAACCCATTTTCGACGCCAACTTTTGTCATTGTTGTAACAGTAACATTATTAAAACAATGCAGACATATTGAAGTTGGCGCCCAAAACTTCATAACATTTTTAATTAATATATTTTTAATTAATTGCAATATCAGAATATAAATGGTCAAAACATGCATTGTCATCCAAACTAAACGTGTATACAAAATTTCAGCTCAGTAAGTTGAAGATATCAGCTTCAAAATTGAGTTGCAAGATTCCACCCGAACAAATTACATACATACATACATACATTGTAAGTTAAATAAAAGCTCATAATAATTATAAAAAAAAGCATTAATTATGAAAAAAGTACGGGCACTCTCCTTTTGCTTACTTAGAAAACTGTAAGAAAAGTAAACTGCTCTCAGGGCGAAAGTTTTATTAGCCTTACATAGTATACTGCATTTTACCGGGTGTTTCAAAAGTCTCGCACATCAACCTTTGGGGTTGAGTTTTAAAGAGAGATGAATGGACTAAATTCATGTGACGTCACGATCACGTGAAAACTGTGTCACGTGATTACGCTGCCGGTTGTTTACTGTTATAGCTACGATTATTTTGTTATTTTAGTTTAACATTATAATTTTTAAAAGGTCTTATTTTGCTTAAATGGTTGCTTCACAAGAAAAAAAAACGATTAGTGTTTGGAAAAAAATCATTTTTTAATATCGAACAAAAAATCTGAGTGTTTTTTGAACTTGTTATTGTTACTTCAAATAATGTAAGTAGAGTGCTTTTCATTGTAAGCATGTTTTGTAATTTCCATAAGCCATTAATTCAAGTGACATAAAATATATGAATTAAATGTGTACATAATTTGTGCTATGTGTTGCTGTAACTGAGTTAATAATTAATGAAAAAGCTTCTAAGTTGCATAAATTTTTTCTGTTCAAGATAGTGATGAAATTTTTTGTAGATACTCCCAAACATATGTTCTATAAAAGTTAGTGTTGATTTCGGTCTGAGATCTCTGGTTATATGTTTAAAAAATGCTAAAATTAACAATTAAAAAAAATTGTGTTTTTTCAAAGTTTAACTAAAAAAATAATTTAAAAAAAAACAATGCAGCAGATTTTCAAATAAATACAAACTTAAGTTCACAACAATCTATTAAACATATGTCTCGTAAAATGACTAAAAATTTTTAAAATTTCAGCATTTTATAACTTTGAAAAAATTTAAATTCTTAAGTCATAGTTGGTTGAACTGACTTTTTGCTTTCAGAATCAACTTAATATACCTTATATTTTGCCTGTATATCAAAAAAAGTGTATTTTAAAAAGGGTAATTTTTAGCCTTAAAAACAAAGTGACTTATGCCAATTAAAAAAAAATACCTCAATTATTTATGTTTGGTTGTATATTTTTTCTTGTTTTGAAAATTCTTATTTTTGAATGCTGTGACTGAAATATATTCAATTACTTTTATGACCTGAAAATTTTATGGAATATCTAATGCAACAATCTTGCGATTCACTGTTTTTTTTAAATTCACATATTTTTAAATGTTATTCATCATTTGAATTGTACAGAAATATTTGTTTTGTTTACGTGATTCATTTTTAATTTAATTGTGAATGGAAATTTATGCGACTTTTCATATATATATACATATATATATATATATATATATATATATATAATATATATATATATATATATATATATATATATATATTGTATTGTATTTTTTCCATCTGTGTTGTAAGAATAAAATTCATTTTCAATGGATAAATATTTATTACTAATCAAAAACTTTCATAAAAACTCACTCTATTATGAGATGAACAAAAAAAAAACTTTTTAAATAAAGTAGATCAACATGTTATAGGCCCTTCATATAAAGAAAAAAAATATATTGAATGTGTTATAAAAATTGTAATGTGTGAATTTTTAATATCGTTTCATACTTGCATTAATATTAATTTGTGATCCAAGTGTCGCATACCCATGCACATCTGCATTGTGTAATGTTATTTTTACAAAAATTTCAATTTTTTATAGCGATGCTTAATATAGCAAGCGCATTTAATCTTTCTGTATACATACATGATTTAAGGTAACTTTTTAACATGCTGAAAGAGCTCTCAGCACTTGCTATAGTAACTGCAACTTAGAAAAAATATTAAAATAGTTAATACATGTAGAAATAACTAAATTATTTAGCATGTATTGCAATATATCTTGTGTGTTTTCGCAGGTTTTGAAATCAGAATTGTTATTTGGCATACTTCTAAATCTATCTTCTATTTGTGAAATAAATGTATCAATATTACAGTGTTACAGAAGTTTCTTCTAAATTCCTCTACCGAGGTTTTTTTTATAACGTGCTAAGTGAAGCACACACAAAAATTTTTCAGGGGGGAGGTGGTCCATCGTTGAAAGTCCCCCAACTCTTATCATACCTCAAGACAACAATTGATTCTTCTGATTTTGTCAACAAAAAAACAGTAAAAAATAAATTATTGAATTAACAATATGCCTTAATTAATTACAAGTACTTAATTAAATTTTACTCCTTATATATAAAAAGTCATAGCTAAAAAAAATTTCCATTTTTAAAAGATAATTACTAAGTAAATCAGACAGTCACAAATGGAGAATGTTATATTTTATTAGAATCATTTTAGATATCTTTATATGTATTAAGTCTTTATATGCAATACATTGTAAAAATAAAATTCATTTTCATCAAAGAACTGACCGACAATGAAATAAATTATTAATTTGAATTTTAAATGTAAGTAGGCAAACTTGATGTAAATATAATATATTTTATAGAAAATTGTAACTTTTCATCTGTAAATACGAAAGTTCTGGAAAAAATGAGAAAATTCATTCACAACATGTTTGATATACATAAATTCACACCCGTGTCATAAATTCACACCCGTGTAAAGAACGGGCATATAAGAACAAAGGAAAAAATTTAAGAACTTTTTATAGTATTGGTTGGTAAATCAAACCACAAAATTACGGGATCATTTCAAATATCCGACACTGGTAAGCCGTACTATTATAAAATATGCAATTCATGAAAGCATTTCATATAATGTTTATATTCAATAAAACAATATGAGGTGTAATTTTGCATATATTATTCACAAAATTTAAAAAATTTAAATATTTTAAAAAATGAAAAAAATTTACACAGTAATAATTGCACATAAATATCAAGAAAAAGTTTACAAAATTTTTCTGTTGTAGCAGAAGTTTTAAAATCTTTTGCTTCACATAATATTTAAATGATATATTTGTATGAAAAACATATGATGAAAAGAACTGAAATTATAAAATTATTAATATAAAATATTTACATGCACACATTTTACAAAAAAAAAATTTAAAAAAATACAGTATTATACCTCAGAAATATCCTGCTTTATCTCTGTAACTCCTTCCTTTTTTTAATTAATATTTCTCTTTTTAAAATAGTTTTTTTATCAATTTGCATGCATGCTGGTATTTGGTGTTTTTCCGTCTGATTCTAAATAATCTTTTACGGGATTCGAGCATCACACCAAGATCATGCGAGCATTTTCCCAAAGGTATATGTAATGCTTTTTGGGTCTCTCTCACAGTACGTAGAGTTCCTTTGTTGAAATCACAAATTGCTTCCGTTACGGCATGTGTAACTCTGTCTTTACACACAAATAGCTTCTTTGGACACTTTGACCAAATCATGTACAAACTTTCATTAGCATTTTGGGTTCTGCAATTAACGCACCTTTTCAAAAGTTCATTTGAAGCAAGCCATTGATAAAGAAAAAGGATATGTGGCAAAGGATAAGATAACTGCTTAATTCTGATGTTAGGAACTAATTTATTTTCTTCTGTGACAGATGTATTCCAGCGTCACTACACCAAAGTTTGTTGTTCATTTGAGCAGAATGATTTCTGAAATATTCATAATTACGAGGGGTGATCAGAAAAAAGGTTACAAATAAAAAATATTTCCCCAGCAGGACAAGTGCATGATGCACTTATAACCTAAAATTTAAAAAAAAAAGATATTAAATATTAAAGAAATAAATTCTAAAATAAGATCGTAAACTTATATAAGTTTTCGATATTACCATTTTTGTCTACTGGTTTACATATGTTTAAAAATTTGTGTCAAGTTAATTTAAGGCTTAATTTAAATTCAATTATTTTATCAAAAGACCATAAGTTAAAATTTAAATAATTAAATTACATGCATAAGAATTTTAAAAAAGTGAAAATTAACAGTTTTTTTTATATAAAAACACATCATTAAGTATTTGATTTAAAAATAATATGCCTTACCAGAAAAATTAATAAAAATTTGTGAGAATCAATGTAAACATAATATTACTCTGAATTGGAATTACATTGAATTGAAGTTTTAATTGAAAAATTTACATTTTTTTTTCAAAATGGTTAGGCATTACTTGCCTTTACATTTAACGTGTTGGAATCAAATTAGAAGATTTACTCATAAAAAGCAATATCAATATAATGACAAAAGCTTAATAATGTATATTCATTACAATAGAAAACAATGTAATTGAGAGAGATATTCAATGCTACTCTAAAAAATAAGACTCAAATTATAAACTTATCATTGATAATGAACCTATTAAAAATATATATATAAATTTGCCCATTTACATTTCTTTTACAGATGTTTAAAAAGCTGCTAAATTTGAATAGCTGCCATTACTTTTAATCTTTTAGAATTAACTTATAATTCAATGATAAATAACAATGTAAATATTATTAAAAATCTATGTTAATATTATTAAAAACTATTTAATATTATTAAAAACCTATTTTGTACTTCAAAACAATGAGTTAAATTAAAGCAAACATAAGTAAATAGCTCAATGCAATCATAATACTTTCAAAAGGTATCTAAATTATAAGAGAGGTAAGAAAATTTATAACTTACCTCAGAAGTTGTTCTGATCTGAACAGATGGCTTGTATTTTACTCTTTTCTTCATCTCTGCTTTGACAACGCCTGTGATAAAGAAATAATCATTCACTGATCAATCAGGTTCAGTAAACGATATGGTGCTTACAAACTTGGTTTCATATAACTTCAATCCTTTCCTAACATTGGTAGTGACACTGGAAAATTTCTCGCTATATCGGAGAACTTCACATATATTGAAATTTTTTAAAAGAAGAGGCTTTGTTCCTATATTGTGAGCCATTCTTGCGCAAAAATATAAAATAAAGAACTACAAAATTAATTATGAACTAAAATAACTATCAGCTAATCTAAGTGTATCAAGAGAGAGAGAGAGAGAAGAGAGAGAGAGAGAGAACTATACATAAATATACTATCTAACACTAGTTGGAGCGGACGAATATCTAATTAGATAAATAAATAAGAAAGAAACAGAAATTTTACGAAAAAGTTGTTAAGAATTTTTCCTAACAAATATAAAAACTAGAATAATGCATGAAATATAATGATATCATATATTTTAATTAGATAAAATTTCAGCACAAGAATGTCAACAACTTACTGTACAGGTTTAACACGGGAATAAAAAACACGTGCAAATGTTGGAAAGTTGTCACGTGATTCCTCGCTTGGCGTCAGTCTGGTGTGAATTTCGTCCATTATGTTAACAGACAGAAAAAAGGACAAACAAAAGTTGAACGATTATCTTTATTGTCAGGTGTCAGACATAGTTAAATCACAGTAAATGTTCAAAATGATATCCGTTTTTCTGGACACACAATCGAAAACTTTTTACCATATTAGTCGATACTATACGAAGTGTGTGAGAATTAATGTCCGATATTGTATGAAGGATGTTAATCTTAATTCCATCAAGCGTTTGGAGATTATTCCATACTTTCCTGTGATGAGTGAAATTTTGCACCGTCCTGGTGCAACCAAGAGTACTGTTCAGCAAAGATATGAATTCCGTAATGATGTTTATGTAGATGATTGAATCGATAGTGCTACCGAAGTACAGTGGCCCCACAATACGAAGGCGTGACAGAGCAGACCACACACACTAAGTTCTTCATCATGTAAGGGCCATTCCTGTATAATGTACGGATTTGTGGTGGATCAATATCAGCTGTTTTGACTGTTCACGCATTCATGCAAATAGAACCACGCCTAACCTGTAATAAAAATGTTATCCAGTTTTCGAATGCTATATGTGTCTAGGAAATAACGAAATGCAACCTTTTCTCAAAATCATAAGGCTTCATTTCATAGACAGCGTGCATTTTAAGAGATCGTAAGTTTAATTCGAGCGCTGTTCTCTATGCTGATGAATGTGACATTCCCAGAGCTACACCATGAGTTTTCGATCACTTTTCATTGGACTTCTTTTCAAAGAGTTCTCCACATCTGCCACTTTCGTTTTTAATATGGACGCTGTTAGATTAGAATTAAGAATTTGGTTTCGAAACGATTAGACTTAAATTTAGAATAGAAAAGGAATTCACCAGAACAAAGAAAAGACTCACCTCTTCCAGTTTTCATTTTAATCGATATTCTACGCTCACATGGCGGTACCAATCAGATATTGTTACATTTCAGATTTCGAATAATAATTGGCTAAAGATTATAGTTTAGAATGAATGGATTACATCTTGCGCTCAGGCATGAAAGCAGAAAGTCAATCGCATAGGCAAGACAGCAGAATGTGTCGAATTGTCCTCACGTGAAGGAGTAGCCCAAAAGTTTCGGTTTCGATTCTTCCAGCTCTCTAGTGGTGGATTTCTGAATCTCCAGACGCTCTACCCGATCACTTCCTGTTTGCAACCGATCCTGTGTCTCGAAACCGTTGCACTAAACGTGTTATCTTTGATGCATTTGATACTGCTTCACCTGGATATTTCTGCTGAAATGCATTTATGACACGGCAATGAGATTTTGTAGCGAAATAAAATTCCACGGTAGCTTTTCTTTGCTCTTGGGAAAACATCATATACCTCCCGTTGTGCTCAACTGACTGCAACTGACAAGTAATTTGAAAGTGATCCGAGCTACGTTCAAAACCTCTTATGATGGGGCCCTTGCTGCCATCTAGTGACAGGAATCTCAACCACCTTTTTTGGTTTTTGAGCAACAAGGATTACCATGTGGATGTGCGCGACTTTTGAAACACCCGGTATTAAAAATCCTTATCGAAGAATCCATGGCTCAAGTAGTTACAATCACTATAACTAAATTTCTAATAAAAAATCTTAGAAAATAGTTATGAGACATATATTTTGAATCAACTAAGATCAATTGAAATTTCTTGTTTTATAATTCAACAATTTTTAGTAGTAGTTAATCACTTTTGGCTGCAGTAAGGTCTATTTTTAAAAAATAAATATTGTGAAAACAATTAATGTAAGAAATTGTGATTGTTTTTTCGTTAGTACTTACTATTCAAAACATGAACCTGAGATGCTTATAGTTATGAAGATTTAATTAAATTCAGAAAGATGAATCAAAAAGTGGTATCAATTTTTTTCAACTAAACACACAGAATTTTCATAATAACAGGTAAACTGTTTGAGTGTAAGCAAAATTTATTAAATAAGTTTGATAAACACCTAATTCTATCCCACATATAATAATCAAAAAATAATTGATGTTTAATACTAGGAGATTTCAAAATTCCTGGCAGCACGTGAAATATCCGGGGTTGATTGAATTGCTGGTTAATTTATTACCTTAAAAAACAACATTTTGTCACGAAAGAAATTTAAATATTATAAATAAATGTAAATAGGAATGCTGATCGGTAACATATATCCAATAGAAAGAGTTTATGAACAGACCAGCTTTTTTACACGGTAGATATGTTCCTCAAATGTAGAAGAAAACTGTACAAAAAGGTTTCAATTCATACAGTAAAAAAGAGGGTGCTTTCTGCACTGTTCTATTAAGGTATCCAACTGGTTGCGATAACTTTTTTTAAAAAAAAGAAGATATGGGGATTTTTTGTTATTCAAAAATTTGTTTAGTGCATTTTAAGAAAAATGTGCTTTAATTAAGAAGAGAAAAAGAAATTATTATTACTAAAATAGAAAAAAATATGTAAAAATTGACAAAAAATAGCATAAACGCGGCCCATTCTGCACCAAAGGTTTATGAACAAATTTTCAATTTTTTTAATTCTGATGTGTTGCTATATTATTCAATTTTGAAATGACCTTCAGGATAAGAGATATTTTCTTTTTTCGAAAAACTAAAGAACTTGATCTCGATTACTATATGAAAATGCTTAAAAAGACAGTGATTATATTCACATAAGGGATAGTAAATTTTGTAAGAAAACAGTGATTGATAAATCTGAAGGTTAAAACAATTCTACTATTATACAGAACTTACAAGAAAAAATTTCAGTTAATTATGCTCAAATTTTTTTAGCAATCGCTGACCCCGTTTGATTATTTTCAAAAAGTCACATTTCGAGTAAAACGCCTTTTAAAGTATGACATCTTGCTTAAAGTAATGGCATCTGCTTTTACTAAAACATTTGTAGCAAAACATCTCAGCAAAAAGACTCGTCCTTCCTACGTCATGCGCATTCGGAGTGACTCGAAGAACTGAACCTTATATTATCTTGTTGTCTAATGCAAGTGTTGTCAGGATGTTTTCAAAACAAGAACAATGAATTTTGATAAGAATTGAATGTGCCAGAGGTCGTACAGCACGACAATGTCGTCTAGGGATTCAAGAGGCTTTCGGGTAATCTACATTGCCTTACAGAACTGTAGTAAGATGTATAAAAGCATTCAATGAAGGACCGCAAAATGTGGCAGACATGCATCGGCCAGGTTGTCCTAGGGTCAGCAAAGTAGAATTGCTTGTTATTGCCACATTAACGGACAGTGATCGACCCCCAGATTTAAGTCCTTGCTACTTAATTCCTAAGATGAAGGAACAACTTCATAGCATTCGCTTCAAAACTGTTCCAGACATTCTTGTGGCAGTAGACCGGCCCATTCTAACTATCAACAGAACAGGCGCTGCTACAGGTATTCTGCGACTTTCTCATCGTTGGAAACGGGTTATACATAATGCTGGTGACTATATTGAATCTCTGTAAAACATGGTGACATGAATCACTTTTGTGTTCCATGTAAATAAATGGTTGCCACTATTAAAGTTCCAACCCTCGTATCTTTCCAACCTCAGTATCCTTCTTTCATGTATCTCTCTAACATAGTGTTACCATTTTAATGGCCAGTAACACCCCATCCAATATGCTAGAATTCAAGGAAAATTTCCATTTAGTAATGATATTTTAGGTAAATTGCTTTTCCAAGTACGTGTGGCAGTAGTTTTTTTAATTAGAAAATACATTATTTGGTTATTTATTCTTATTCTTTTGGTTTAGTAAGTTTTTATATGATTCTTGGTACTCAGCTAAGCAAATCTTCAGGTCTTATGAAAACTTCAGGGTGCATTCTATACCTGAACCACTGTTAACAAAATATTTTTCAGACTTGCACCAAGAAAAAATTTCTCAACTAGTAGTTAATCGACGAACTTCGTCCTCATCCTATAACAAAATAGTCAACAATCCTAACTCGTGCTAGAAAAAGCATCCGAGTAAAAAAAAAACGTAATTTTCTTTTGAGGGGACCGAGTTATTTCAAAAATCATTAAAAAAAATCTGGGGGTAGTCATAAAACTCGATTGTTCTGAAGGTGAAAAACTATCTATTTTGATAATTAATAGATTTTTAATAATGAGCATCAAAAAACGTGCATTTCATTATTTTTTAAATTTATTTTTAAGGGACTGATTGATCAGAGGTTTATTAAGGTCATCTTTAGAAGCTGTACGAGGATACTGGAGACGGACTTCATAATTTTGAGCCAAGGTCAAATAACGAGTACGACACCCAAGTTGGTACCCCCACCCCCCACCTTTCCTCATCACATCAATGGGATAACTTTTAATCACCGCTAATTTAACGTGCATCAATCCTTCTACAAGGTGGATCTTTACAGGTACCAGAACGTGAATTCATGACTTGACAGAAACAATACCGGTGTAGAGTTAGCGACCATGACCTATAAACGACCATGACCATGAGCATTAAAGCAAAGATTACTATCCTCCAAAATGTGTAACAATGGGCTATCCGTAAGGTGTATCCTCCCTAACTCGAAATTTCTTCCGTTCAACCAAATGGTAGATTTCGGCTATAACAATGCGCCTTCATACAATTTTCAACATCACTACTAAATAGTGTATTAACAGTCAGTGTGATAACTTATAATATAGTAGATGTTGTGGACGATATAGTACCACACAAATTACTTCCTGAATTATAACTGCATGGCTACTTGAAATTTACAAGATCTCGGAGGGTTTTTGTTTGGCAAGTTTGCGAGATTGCATCTCATTGCAGATAAGTAACAATCGTTTCTTATCCCTTAGGTCCTCTTGTCTGCCTATCGCGTACTCCAGTGCTTCTCTAACTTTCAATATTTGCGACCCAATATTAAATCATAATTTTCATCGCCCCCCACCTCCATAGAATAATAATGTTTTGAATTCAATAATACTATACTTCGAAGCCAAAGCTACAATACGACTATAAACTCGTAAGTGTCCCCGGCGTATATAAGCGTCTCATTCAGGCAAAGCGTTATTTTCCCCGTACGTATATATACGTCTTTCCAAAGTACGATCTTTTCTGTGCACTACTATCCATAAAATTATTCTGAAGACTTTGGAATGCAGTAAAATGACCTTGACAGTATGTGTTTGCAAAGGATTTACTTATTTCAGATAATTTGCTTATTTATTCCTCCCCCCCAATACCCCCCATAAGCGTGCCTACGAGAAAAATGGTCGCATCGCGGACTGAATCGCGAAACTTTTTATATAGAGTTAAGGGATTAATTATAAACCATACAAATTATCAAGATAAGTGTTATATATAAATTTTGCATATAATTTAAAATATAACAACCCCTTGGGGGCAATGGTAATTATGAAACTTGTTCTAATAGTATTGTTAAATTAATTATGAAATACATTGCGGACAGTACTGATGTATTTATATAAGTTTATTATATCAGAGTACATGTGTATTTTATTTTTTATTATGTCAGAATGTATTCTGTTTATTTTTAGTGAATTAATAATTTTTTAAAATAATCTCTTGCTTACGACTTTTCAATTTTCTTGCGCCCTTCTCGTAGAGTTATCACGCCCCCCTAGAATGGCGCCCCCAGAGTTTGAGAAACGCTAGTGTACTCAATTCTAATGGTTAAATTAGTAAAAAAAAGTAAACTATTACAGGTACTCATTTGCAATCATTTAATGTCCTATTTAATAGCTTCTCCATCCATGCTGCATTCGAATCGCCCTGAAAGCCCCAATGATCAGCGAGATCTTCACCTCAATCAACACGAGAAGGTATTGCTCTACACATGTATTTATTTAACTAAGAAACTGTAAAGTAAGTAAGAATTATGCTTTTTTGTTTTCTCCGGTAATTACTATGTAAAATATTATTATAAAAATACAACAGAAAGAGTAATCTTTATAGATTGGAAGTTTGATGCTATTTTAGTAATCCCAAATGAACATTAAACTTGTGAAAAAATGCTGTTTTAAACTATGTTTTTTGTTGTTGAAATTTTCGGTTGAAAGTTTATCGGAAAACAATTTGTTACACACAACTATTACGTCTCTTAATTTTGACTTCGATTAAATAGGATGGAATCCTACTTTCTGCATTCATGTTATCTCAGGATAAGAACACTTTAAATGTGTGGCAGAAGTTAATTTGTATTACTCATATCAATTTGAGACATTGTTTTAAATTACCATATCCGAATACCTTCTACCTTTATTAATAAGATTATCTCACTCTAGTCTGAAATTTAAATTTAAAAACAAAACTTATAGTGTTTACATCCATTTGTAAGTTGACAGACAGCAGAAATTTAATTCAATACTCAAGAAATCGGCCAAAGATTCTAGTAAAAGCAGGTCAAGAAATTTTTTCCAAAATTCCTACACTTTTATAGAAAAGCAGAGTTTGTGTTCATTGGATCCCCTTCCCTGTTAGAATCTTCGGAAATTAGATGCCGGACTTGTTCTTGTGAAATAGGGAAGTGCTCTTCCTCCTGCCGTTTCTTGTGAACTTCTTAAAGTTCAAAATATTTTCTATTCAGAAGGCTAAAGCAAATTTATTTGGAGAGTCCCCTGTTTCATTTGCATTAAGCAAGGCAGGTAATATTAGTGTTTTGTAAATTCTTAATTTAGTTTTGTGGCTGATTAATTTAGATCTTAATTGTCTTTTCAGCACGTAGTAGCATTTATTAGCCATTTTGATTCTGTTATCACACAACTTCTGCTCTAGTTTATTTTCATCATTAATTATTGTGCCAAGGTATTTAAATGCATCAATTTTTTGAAGATGTAAAAAATAAACTTAGAGCAGAAGTTGATAACAGAATCAAAATGACTAATAAATGCTTCCACGCTGAGAAGACAAGATCTTAATTAATCTTACGAAACACTAATATTACCCGTATTGCTTTATTCAAGTGAAACATGGACCAAAATATTAACGTGCTCAATGGATGTATTTTAGAGAAAAATTCTCAGAGCTATCCTTGGCCCAGTTTAGGAAGGAGGATGGTGGAGAACTACATAGTTATATCTTTGAACTGTGCAGGCTTTATCGACAACCGCAAAAAGCACAAGTCATCCGTGGTAAAAGATTAAGATGGCTTGGCCATATTGGAGAAGCTCGAAAGATAATCTTATTAAGATCTTGGCATTTTAAGAACACGAAGGAACTCGCGCACGCGCTAGCTAAAGAAAACCACCAACTATATATAGATGATTCGATGACAGTGAAAGACTTAAATACCGTGAAAATTAAAAACTGGAGAGGAGTAGTTATGCAAATAGAGGACGGTAAAAGGACCGCGTGGTTGAGACAGCCAAGGCCTGTAAGGAACTATTGGGCTTTTGAAGATGAAGAGACCATGACCATGATGACCATGTTTCCCTCCCTTATATGATTGGTATGCAGAAACCCATTGTAAGGATCTGATACCCACACCTGGCAATGGATTGAGCATACATGGGAGAACCTGGCAACAGGTGAGACCCTGTATGAGGGATCTGGCAGCGGGTGCAGCATATATAGAGAGTGAGACGAGAGGACGAGACCAGACCAGACAGGACCGGGCAGAAAGAAGGCAGCGGAAACGAGAAAACCGGAGACTAGAAAAATGTGGTTGGAGGAAGAAAGACTGTGCTGGTCGATGGATATTGCAATCTGTTAACATCTTCATAATTTATTCGTTTTTGTGATGTGTCCTGTAGAAGAGAAAAATAAATAGGTGGGACAAAAACCGACTAGTATTATTTTTTACCAATTCGAACACACCGATCTGTAAAAGAACCCACACAAGGTTAATATTGGTGTCAGAAGTAAGATAGATTCAGTGAGATATTAAAGGAAAGAAATATCTTGAAGTGATCGGTGTTTGTTCCATATAATTGTGGTTCTTGTGGATGTTCGATTAGAGAAAAAATTTTCAGACAAGGAGTAGAAACCCTTCAATGTTGTTTCAAGTTGATAACCACGTGTATCCCGGTAATTGCAGCAGTTCCAACTGAGAAAAAAATCTTCTACATATGAAGTACTGAATTGTCTAGTTATTGCTATCATCTTCCCAGTTATACTAGAAGCGAAACAGATGCCTTATATTTCTTCAGTTTCTGATGAATGGAGCGGCGACCTGAAAACTACGAAGGAAATCCCAGTGGTGTTCAAGTGTAGAGACAGCATTTGTGTCGAGGTAAGTGGCTATTGTTCCCCTAAGTTGATATGTCATTTAAATATTTAAATTAGTAATGGGATGCAAACATGTTTAATTTGTTTTAAGAAATACAAACAGATATCTGGAAAAGAAATTTTTTTATTGGTTTATTGTAATATTCTATTTTTTTGGATTATTGTGTAGATAAAATAATTAGATTATAGTGTACTTGTGTTTTGCCGAAAAATAATAAGGTATCATTTTAAATGTTGTAAAATATGTTATTAGAGTTCTTATAAACTTATAATTAATTTGCTTTTATAAAATTTTTTGACTGTCTAGAAGTTGTCTGAAAAATTACAATTTGTGTATAGAAAGTACTTTGCACAGCAATTTATATATATAGTTAGCAGAATTCTTTAAAAAAATCAACTGTATTAATCTCTCTTGAATTGCTTGAAATAATGGTTGAAAAACAAATTGTATTTGTAGTTGAGTCAACAAAAATATCTCTTAAAATATAGATATATATATATATATTTGAGTAGACTTTCTGTTAAAATGTTATAAATAAGAGATTCTGTAGGTTATTTATGACTCGGGATATGGCATGATTTTTTTTAGTATTATATGACTGCTTTTCATTTTAAAGAAAAGAGTTTCAGTTTGATTGATGATTTAATGTAGTCTGAGATAATTTCCTATGGTTATGATTTAAGATTTATATTTTTGGTTTTTCCGGCATAAAATTCTTTTTTTTAATTGAAAAAATAAGAGTAGATTTATTATTCAAGCAATAATTCTATGATAATTTAGGTAAATAATGTGTTGTTTATTGTGTAGTTTTTTAAAGAAAATGTCCTGTGGTTTGATTAAAAACAAATAACGGTGTCGCGTATAAGTTTTATTACAAACATCTTTCCCGTATTGTGTTTCTGGAATTTGAGTACTTTACGAAAAATTAGTGTATTATTTTTTATTTGTTAAATATATAGTACTAGTTCATTTAAGTGTTTGTATTTAAATTTTTCACAAGGTAATTTGGCATTAGGTTTAGCTTTTCTAAAAAAAATGGCATTTCTTATTAGAAGTAGGAAAATTGACTTAATTCAATTAGCGCGAGACTTATATGAGTCACCTGATCCGTCTATGTCTAAAATTATTTTAAGGGATTTAATAACCTCTAGTAAATATTACAAAGAGGAAGAGGCCAAAGAGTTATTGGAAGTTATTACAGCCGAAAGATTAGAGACAGAACAGCAGCAAAAACTAGAACAACAAGAACAATTATCAATTGAAAAATTACGCTTGGAATTAGAATTATCTAGGAATGTTAATCAGAGTGCTATTCAAAATAATGGTCAAGCCTCGCGTGTAAAATCTTTAGATGAAATAGTTAAAATGGTTAGGCTCTTAACAGTAAAGGTACCCAATAAATCAGACGGGTGGGACTATTTCTTTTCTAGTCTAGAAAAAAGCATTCGCTAATGAAAATGTCAGCGACGAATTCAAACCTAAGGTTTTGTTATGCATGTTAGGGGACAAGGTGTCGAACTTATTAGTTAACCTGGGCGAAGAAGAATTAAAAGATTACGAGTCTTTAAAACAGGTTGTGCTCAAGGAGTATGAAACCTCACCAAAAATGTGTTTAGAAAATTTTAGGAAAGCTAAACTTAACCCTGACGAAACATTCTCTCAGTTCGCGTCCCGCTTAACATCAATCTGGTTATACTACTGTAAGTTAAGAGAAGCGAATGATTTTGAATCAGTCAATCAACTGGTCGTAGCAGATAAAACGTTTGAAATGTTGGATTCTGAGACGGCGACCCATATTGGTGTGCTCCAAGGGGAAGAATGGTACAAACCCAGGGACTTGGGCAAACAATGTGATATATTTTATGCTTCCAAAGAGAAATCCTATGATGCACCTGCGAGAGCTAAATGGAATGATAGTGAAAAGAAAAGTTTTAATGGTAGTTGGGGTAAACAGCCATTTGGGGAGAAAAAGTCAGATAGTAATTTTTCTTCTAGGAAAAACTTTGATAAACCTAAAGTCTTGGAAATTAAAAAAATTCACTTGTTTCACCTGTGGATCAGATAAACATTTTAAAAGGGATTGTCCAAAAAACAAAGGATAGATAATAAAAGGCTTAATGTGAATAAGGTGTCAACGGAAGGGATGGAATTGGAAGATGGTACTGTAGCTGCTAGAGTTGATTTGCTAGGAAAGGTCATTCCTAGGCGGGATATTGAAGACAAATTAAGCAAACTAGTGAAGACATCTATAAGTGTAGATGGGAAATTGGTCCATGCGGTAGTGGATTCTGGTACAGAAATTACTGTTGTCAAAAAAGAATTAGTTCCTAGAATCTCGGTTGAAGGAGCGTCCACATTTATTTGAAAGGTATTTTCGGTCCAGCGGTTAAATGTCCTTTAGTATATGTTCCGATTGGTCTTGCTACCGGTGGCCAGGTTAATGTGGTGCACCAGCAAGTGTTATGTGCTTTGGCAGAAGTTTTGGTAGAAGATGTGTTGCTTCCACCAGACGTTTTGGATATGTTGGGAGGAGCCCGGAGTGAAGAGAATTCACTGGCTCAAAGCTCTCAGGACCTGAGAGAGGACTCAGGAAGTTTAGATGAAACTGAGGTTTCATCTGGGATTCTGCTAGAGAAAGCACAGGAAAACATTGAGGATTCTCAAGGGAATATTACTTCATGTCGGAATGAAGTGGGAACAATTGGTACTAAGGACGAGGAAGTGATCGCTGAGATGGATAAAGGAAGCGTGGTAGCTGACAGTTTTCGTTCCGAGCAGGAGTGTTGTGCCGAGTTAGCATTGGCATGGAAGCATGCTAACGAAGGCAAAGGAAACTACTATGAAGTAGGGGGGATGGGTATCTATTTCATAGGGATAAAATACTCGGGGAGAGTATTGGACAACTAGTAATTCCGAAATGCAGACGGACTGAGGTGTTGAGATTAGCTCATACCTCCGTATTCAGTAGCCACATGGGTCCCAAGAAGACGCTTGAACGTATCAAGTATTCTTTCTTTTGGGAGGGTCTGAGGGCCGATGTGAAGAAATTATGGGAATCATGTAGAGAGTGTCAGCTCACTCGATCGGTTATGGTCAACGACGGATCACCGATTACACCTGTGGCAAGGCCTGAATTACCATTTCAGGTAGTGAATATGGATCTGATAGGTCCAATTGATCCGCCAAGCTCAAAGGGACATAAATATATTTTATGTCAAGTAGATCAGCACACTAGGAGGGGTGAAGCCGTGTCGTTGACTAGTCTTAGTGTAAAGAAAATAAAATATTTGGGTCACACAATAGGGGGAGGTGAACATGGACCTGATGAAGATAAGATATTAGCAATAAAGAGGTTGATTAGACCTACCACTAAGAAAGAGGTTAGGTCAGTGCTAGGACTAATGGGCTTCTATCGCGCTTATATCCCAAATTATGCGCACATATCCACTCCACTTACGGAGTTAACCAAGAAAAACAAGCCCAACGAAGTTTCATGGGGGAGGCTGAGCAAAACTCTTTTGATAAACTGAAAGAATTGCTTTGTGAGGTAACCTGTCTTGCTACCCCTGATGCCAATTTACCTTTCCAAGTGCATTGCGATGCATCGGACTATGGTGTTGGATGCTGTCTGACACAGCAGGATACGGATGGAGTTTATAGGCCAATAGCTTTTGCTAGCCAAAAATTTACTGCAACGCAAAAGAACTGGGCAAGTATCGAGAAAGAGGCCTGGGCAGTTCTATTTGGGTTGAATAAATTCGACAAATGGATTTATGGTGCCAAGGTGGAGATCATTTCTGATCATAATCCCCTTAAGTACCTAAATCAGACGACTCCAAAAAGTCCCAAGCTAACCCGTTGGGCACTGGCGTTACAGAGATGGAATCACTCCATCACTCACAGGCCTGGTATACAGCATAGGAGTGCAGACGCACTGTCTAGATTGAGATGACTTTATTGTATATATTTAGTATTGTTATTTTATTTATTTGTTGTTTTTTGTATAATGTATTTTTTTTAATAACTGATTGCAATCCCATTACAGTTTAGATCTTTCTGGGAACATAGTCACTTATTTCAATTAGGGGAACTATTTATAGTATTACAAGTGTTTCTTTTAAGGAACTTTGACCGGATCCATCCTGAGGACTATGGAATGTTGTAACCATTACGTTTTTTTTTTTTTTTTTTTGTAAATCTTCTGTTTCATTATTAAGGATGTTCTTTTTGTACGAAATGGTAAAATCAGCCACAAGGGGCTAATTTTACTCTTAGGTGGGGCGTGTAAGGATCTGATACCCACACCTGGCAATGGATTGAGCATACAGGGAGAACCTGGCAACAGGTGAGACCCTGTATGAGGGATCTGGCAGCGGGTGCAGCATAGAGAGAGAGAGAGAGACGAGAGGACGAGACCAGACCAGACCGGACCGGACGGGGCAGAAAGAAGGCAGCGGAAACGAGAAAGCCGGAGACAAGAAAAACGTGGTTGGAGGAAGAGAGACTGGGCTGGACGATGGATATTGCAATCTGTTAATATCTTCATAATTTGTTCGTTTTTGTGATGTGTCCCGTAGGAAGAAGAAAATAAATAGGTGGGACAAAAACCGACTAGTATTATTTTTTACCAATTCGAACACACCGATCAGTAAAAGAACCCACACAAGGTTAATACCCATCCTGGTGTGTCTCTACAGTCAGAACGTACAAAGTCCGCATATACTTCATTGGCCAGAATGCAAATTACTCACATCAAGAGCTCGATCTTTGTCGAATGGGAAAAGAATTTTCATCTGCAATTGTTCCTGTTTTACTTCTATTACACTCATGAAAGTGACTGCAATGCAGCCTCTGCAGGGCTGCTATGGAGGGAGGGGCAGCATGGATTTGTGGAACTATTCGAGCGACATGGTATCATGGGTCTGGTCTAGGTATTTGAATCATGAAGACATGAAGCAACAAACTACAGCAGATCCATCTGTATTGTACATTGCTTTTTGTAAAAAAACAACACCCTGAAGGAATCATCAGAATTAAATGAACTTTGCAGCCGATATCAATTGTAGGATGTTACCTAAATTAGTGCAGTTTCAGAGCCACCGCGCATGCATGGAGTGCGCAGCCCCCTCTGAGCTACTGCTGAAAGAGTATAAATGGAGGGTTGTAGCGAGACGTTGAAAATAGTTAATGATTATTTGTTAGTGGAGAACGTTTAGTGAGACATAAGTATGCCTCCTCAACGAAAAAAGGAGAAATTCCAACAATTTACAGAGTTTGAACGGATGAGGATTACCGGCCTTCGAGAAGGAGGATGTTCTTTTTGTGCAATAGGAGCTCGTGTGCAGCGGAGCAGTTCCATAGTGATGCTAGTTTGGAAGCAGTGAACCGACAAGAACCGAACAACTCGAAGAACTGGCAGTGGAAGACGGAGGGTGATGTCAGTGCGCGACGATTGACACCTTCTCCTCGTGGCGGTGAATGACCGTACAGCTTCCTCCAAGAAGTTGCCAGCACTTTGATCTACTGCTACAGGTGTACTAATGTCGGCTTTGTCAATTCGTCGACGTCTGCTGCACCGTGTATTGCGTGCAGGGGTGCCTTTATACAGGATTCTCCTCATGGCAAACCGTTGACGGTTGCGTCTGCAATGCAGTGATGAGCACAGAACCTGGCAAGTTGATTGGCACCAAGCTGTCTTTTCAGAGGAATCACGCTTCAATTTGTGGGACCATGACGACCGCATTCGCGTTAGTAGCTATGTCGGTGAACGCTGCCTTTTAGACTGCGTTATCGAACGACATAGTGGCGCAACACCCGGAGTTATGGTTTGGGGTATAATTTCGCATCATGCACGATCCAATTTGCTACGAATTGAGGGTAATCTCAATAGCAAAATTTACGTGCATGAAATGCTACAGCCAGAAGTCGTTCCTTTCTTCCAAGGCATCCCTGGAGCTATCTTTCAGAAGGATAATGCACTCCCACATGTTTCAAGGACTTTTTTAGCGTTCTGTTCAGCCCAGTACATAAAACTTCTTCCTTGGCCTGCTTATTCCCCGGATATCTCGCCTATTGTACACGTGTGGGATTTAGTGCAATCTTTGAAAATTTCGTCATTTATTTGTACTAATACAAGTCGTTTTTGCATTAAATTCCATTTAATTCTGGTGATTCCTTCATGTGTTGAATTTTTTATAAACAACAGTATACTTCCTAAATGATTGAATTTTATCAATGCATTCTTCATACAATAACTAATAATCTGAAAAAATTTAAGGAAAACATTATAATTATAATAATTTAATTATTTTAAATATTTTTCACAAAAGACCTTCAAAAAACGCTTTTAATATTTTAACGTTTTAACTAACAAAATAAGAAAAAATACAACCTGAGTCTAATAAATAGGTCCTTTGCTATGCATAGGTCTAAAGTTCCTGATGTAATTCAGAATTCTAAATCATTAGAGGACAATTATTTCTTTCATTCATCAATAATCATTTATCTCAAAAAATGATTTTTGAAAAATAAAGAACTTTAAGACCAATTTCCCTTTAATCAATGGAATAAAAACGCAATCTATTACAAAAGCATAAGCAATTAGGAAAAAATTAGTCATAATCGTGGTACTTAATAATTAGCAAATGCTAATAAGTTATCATAAAAAAAAAATGCATTGTTTTTAAGAAATAGTGGTAGTAAAATTATTGATCAATAGCCTTTACATTACTTCATATTATGACTATATAAACAGCCTATCAATCAATCCATGTGAAAAATACCGCATACATTTTTTTAAAAAAAAGGTAAAAGGTCACACTTTGGCAGCAATAAAAGCTTAAAATGACTAAGAATTTAAAAAATGTCAATTTCTTTCTGTAAAACATTTTTTCAAAAATGTTTCGAAATGGTTTAGAAGGGATCTGAATGACCTTTTATTATTTGTCCCAAAAGTTTGCGTAGATAAAAAAAACAGTAACTTTGTACAAAGATTGATAAACCATGGCTCACGAGCCACATGGGACTCTTTGCACAGTGGGTGGTGACACTTCAGACTTCTCCCTCTATGCAGTCTTAAAAACATATTTATATTTTCTAAAAATTATTTTCCTTTTTCTCTGAATAATCAAAAACTGAAACACACTCACCTGTATTTACATAATGTAAACGGGCACATCTAAGCAAATACCTATATTACGCGAAATGTTTTTGAGTTAGTGCATTCACGCTGCGATGTTGGCAATACTCAAATGTCCATGGCGACTGTGTGATTTGTTTGCGTTGTTGTGCAGTTCAAACAGAAGTAAAAACGGACCATTTCTAATGAAGAGCAACTACTTGATACTTTAAATTGGAGTTGTAATATTTTAGTTATCTGAGTTAAGTTTCAACATGCAAAATTTATTTATTTTACACAAAACCTATAAATGATTGCAATCATATGTGTGTGTAGTATCTGTTGACAGGAGCACACACACAGGTGGTTTCATTCTTTCTCCCTTCGACGGGTAAAATATTCTGTGCAGTACTGAAATTTAATGAAATAATGCTTTCGGACCCTACTCTCAGATGATCTTCGTGTCCTACGTGCCCTTTGAGATAATCTTTTTTATATAGACCTCATCCTTATAATAACTTAGGCCCAGTTATAGCAGCACATGGTTCATTTATTGTCACTATTGAATCCTTGGAGTGATCAGCGTCCTTTTTAAAAGAACTGAGTGCAACTCCAACTCTGAAAACAACCTGCGGAAATGGTGGAAGACGTAAGAACGTTGCAAGAAAGCTGACAAGTGTAGACGGTCTGGCTTCTCCCTAGAAGAGAGTTGTGAATAGTCGTAGAAAGGTTTTGGGGAAAACGCAGATCAACAACAAAGTTCCAGCAAAAACTCAATACATTCTACATTGTCTCTGTCTGTGGTGTGAACTATTAGGATTAAAATCAAGGGTAAGAATGAGAGCAATCTTTTAGTTCTTGTTCATCCTGTTTCCATGTATCAAGTTTAGAGGGTGACTCCTATCGTAATGAGTGTAGCGTATGATACAAGTTCAAGTCGTCATTAAGTATCGTTTTTCTTTAACACTGCATTGCCCAAGGAAGTCATTTTGGTTGCTTTTTAACTTCTATTAGAAAAACAATTACGTATATAATGACACAATTTCTTAGAACTTTTTAGAATATATTTTTTTGAGATGAAGGAAATTTTTTTATTGTTAATATTTACTAATAACTTGTTATATGACTGTAAATAATCTAAAAAAATATTAAAAATTAGTTAAAACAAATTTTTTTAAACATTAGTAATTCTTTCACAATGCAGTCATTTTGACTGCTTTTGGACAATATAGGTATATACTAAGTTTCAGTCTTTCTAGTGTTAAATTTATAATAATTTGTGTTAATTTAGTAGTTTATATGATTTTCACTAATTAATTATTTTTTATAAATAGATAAAAACTCGGTCATATTTTTGTGATACAAATTGTTCAATAACAAAGATTTAACTTTACTTCTTATCACTTGCCAAATATGTAATTTATGTACAGATGCATTTCTGTTTGGAAAGGGTAAATGCAGAGAGACGGAGAGATATACATATATATAACATTTTCGCTCTCTCTTTCTCTCTCTTTGTGATGCAACCTGCTCATATTTTAGGCAATTGTGCCCATATTACTAGAAGTATTAATCAAATGTAGGCAAATGCAGTAATTTTTTTACGGAAATTTGAAGAGCTCCCGGAGGAAATACGGAGCTTCTTTATACACATAGCAACAAGAGTTAGAGATTTGTTCGTATACCTCATTAGAAAGTCCATTCTCAGAGCTTGGAAAAATGGAAAGTGTGGAGCAAGCCTATCTTAGTGCAAGTCTGAAAAATACTATTTTTTAACAGTGGTTCAAGTATGGAATGCATTCTAAAGTTTTCATAAGACCTAAAGATTTGTTCAGCTGAGTACCAAGAATTATATAAAAAACTTACTAAACCAAAGGAGTAATAATAAATAAACAAATAATGTATTTTCTAATTAAAAAAACTATTGCCGCACGTACTTGGAAAAGCAGTTTACCTAAAATATCATTATTAAATGAAAATTTTCCTTGAATTCAAGCATACTGGATGGAGTACTACTGGCCGTTAAAATTGCAACACTATGTAAGAGAGATTGTACAGAAGCGTTTCACAAACTGTGCAGCGCGCCCCCTGGAGGGGGCTTGATATAATCCTACAAGAGGGGCGCTAGCCTATCGAAAATAAAAGATTTTAAAAAAATAACTGGAATGAAGTAAAACAAAATACTTTCTGACATAATAAAAAAATACACATTTACACTGATATTATTTATATATAACATCCGGCGATATTACGTCATCAAAATGACATCTTCAATCTTTGATCATATAAACAAGTAAAAAAACATTTTTTTTTTGAATTACTGTAATCCCACGATGAGATTTTTTTTATTACATTTCGACGTCAATGTCAACAACAGCCACAAGATAGGGGAGTTAGACATCACCAGAAATCATGTGTCCCTCGGTGATCATTCTACCTTTCTTTCTAAAGCTAAAATACGACTCTATCTGAGAAAAACATAAACCCTATCCAGAATCAAAAACATATTAGGAAAATAAAAAAATCATCACTGTTATTGTTATTGAAACATTGTATATTAGCTGTAGGAAGAAAAGGAAGACTTAATTCACTTTTCACCCCTGATCAAGCAAGGAAAGAACCTGCTGAAATAATGCATATTACTCATGATAGCGAAAGTTAATTTGAGAGAAGCGATTATAACATGAAACGAAAGGAAAATTTTCAAATGCTTCCAAAAAAAACTTCGTCGATCATCAAAGGAAAGTAAAACTCCAATAACTTGAACAAAATATTAGTTTTTCGTGCAAATAACATTCCTGTAATATTAGTGAAAAGTTTCTGTGATTTATATCAACTGTACTAAGGTCATGCACATTAGAATAATTTAAGTTCAGTTTTATTGGATTTTTTCTCAAATAATCAGAAAAATCCGTAAAAGTAGGTAAGTATACTTTCTCTTAATTAAATTATTCCTTGGAATTACGATTTTTATCGCGTACACTAAAGTAATTATAAGAAACAGGATTGGGGTAACTGAATCACCCCGCACGACCATTAACGTTAGTATCGAGTGCACGCCTGCTCTCGGATTAAACCACTTTGAAGTCTTCTCGCTTTAAATATTAAAAATAACACAATTATTCTTCACCTGATATAAATTTATTTTTCATTATTTAACATTAATTCTAAATGCTAATTCTGTGAGACTTAAAATTGTATTTCGTTTAAAGCTATTTACAATATGACCATTCAATTAAAAATCATTTTATATTTTTGTATACATTGTCGAGCACTTGGTTTTACTCTCCTTGCAATTAAACCGTTGCATCAAGAATAACGTTTATTTTTTTAAAAATGAACTCGTGCAAAAGCGGGTACTTTAGCCAGTATACTTTTAATGTATCAGTACTGCACAAGGCATTTAACTAATTTCTTAATACTAAATTAAGAACAAGTTTAATAATTATTAGTAACTTGTCGTGCCCCTGTCCTATCTTGGACTGGGTTCACATTGCCCGGCGCGCCTGGTGTGGAAAAAAACATATCATCTCCAACAAAAGTCATAACAATAATTATTTATTGTAGACAGGCAAACACAATTAACAAGCACAAGTTCAAACTATAAGTGGAACCCTGGAGTGATTATCTAATACCTAGATTAATCCTGATACTCAAATCTAACATTCAACCCTAATATTCCGTCTAAGTAATCTCAGCTATCAGAATTGACAAGGAGACGAACTCTTGCTAACCTCAGGTCAGTACTTAATTTGATTCCTTTAATGATTAATCTAATACTTTGCTATAATATTAACAAATACGCGTAAAGTTCGTTGAAGTGATCCGTAGACGATACTTACATTTAGTTTGGCAATTTCTTCTCCCTCTCCCTCTTACTAAATCTAGACTTTATATAGTCGAACTAATTAGCATATAACTATCTCGTGATTTTCCCGAGGAGGCTGTGAAATAGAATAAATGCTGGCCCCAAAGCTACCCAAGAGGATTAGTTTATGAAATTAACGCGGATAGATCCATCACAAACTTCCATGGGCTCTTCTTGCAGAGAAAAATTTTCAAAGGAAGACTTAATATTAGAAATTGACAGTTTGAGTTATTTTTCTATATTTAGCTGAGATCTATACTTTATATTCAAAGCAACACAGCAGAAAATCCGGTTCCACAAAGATAGTATGTTGAATGTTGAAAATTGGGATATAATATAGTATATGAAATGCTTTTGTTTTCACTGTAAAAAATTCGTCTTCCACCTTTGCCCAAAATTAAAAAAAAAACAAAAAACGATTTATTACAAAAATGACTTTTAATTTCGCCACTGGATGTAAAATTTATGAAGATTTCTTCTTCGGCTGCTGAGAGCCTTTCTGAAGTATTTTGAAATACATCCCTAACCCATCGTAACTTGCTGTGAAGTTGTCCTCAGCAAGAAAATACTTTTTAAAATTATTTGCCATCATGACTAAATGATTTTCAATGGTTTTAAAAACAACTTCCACATGTTCTTGGGATTTGTAAGTTTTCACACATAACACACAGGGGCCTTTTTTGTTCTCCATTTACTTCAGTAATGGTAAATCGAAAATTTAAGTATTCTTCAGAATATTTCCTTGATTTAATTTTTCGAAACATGCTCGACTGTGTACTTGTTGATACTTTATTATCGTCGAACGTTCGCTTGCGACTTAAAAGTGTATCTATGATTTTGTTTTAATCTACTGTAGTATTTCTTAATACTGTGAATTATTACTAAAGCGTGCGTGCAAATTATAAAAGGCACATTCAAGATAGATTCGGTAGCTATAGAAGTATCAACTCGACTAAAATTGACTGAAATTGTACGAGGTACAGCATTTTTACATGTTTTGCGCAAATGTCCAATAGGTTGCCAAGACTCAAGCAAACGTTCGCGAGAATACCAGATATGATGGATATGATAGAGAGCAACAGATTAGACTAAGGTTACTCAACATTTTTTTCTGCCGGGTCGTATACATCTGTTAGCTATTTCACGCGGACCGCAACACGAGGATTAATGGGGGGGGGATAAATGCTTTAAGATCAAGATAACATAGAAAATTTAAAATGTGAAAAATGATCAAAATATTATAACTCCTATTTTTCTTTTTTTAATTATTAATTTTTCTATTTTCTATTTTAGTCACTGAATTTTTTCTAAAGGGGAAGCACTTAAGACAATTCTTTTAGAATTCTTGCATCAGTAAACGGTTTCATATGATAAACAATGGTATAACAAGTTTCATAGAGTGCCTTTGTTATCACTGAGACATTACGACTGACAAATATTTTTTTGCTGTCGTAAAGATTATTCAAGAAAGCCTATTTATCATCTCTTGAAAGAGATCTTTGACGAAAAGTGGCATTGAACGATTCCTGTTGAACGGTATTTTTTAAATACACTTTTGTGACAAATCAAACAATTACTGAACCATGCTTGTTTTTCATTACAAAATAGTCAATTTCCCAATCGTCTTGAAACAATCTATTTTCCTCGAATATTTTTCACTTGCATAATATGAAAGATAGTTGAAAATTAGTTCCACTCATAAAATGGTCGCTACTCCATTGTTGTCTATTATCACTAATCAAAAAGATATCAATTCTCGCCAATAAGATATCGACAGCAAAAAGCAAAATTGATATATTTGATTTTTTAACAAAGAATTTCCCACCAAATTTTTATAAATAAATAAATGAATTTCTCAGAGCAAGGGTTATGAACGGGTCACTTAAAAATTCCCGATGGGCCGCAGGTTGAGTATCGCTAGACTAGACTATTTTTCTAATGACATTTGTACTTTTAGAAATGGATGATGGAGGAAATAAATATTTAGTTAAATTTCATTTTTCTATCTGTTCCAATTTAAAAATTAGAGAAAGAGAAACAACATAATAATTATATCCTATTACTTAAAAGTAATTTACTTAAAATATATATTACTTAAAGTAACATATACATAATTTTTTTCTAATTCTATTACTCGATCTTTAATTATATGGCGACTTATAAGTAATTCATTCATATGCTGTATAAGCAAGATTTTCTTGAAAATCGGCGGCAAACAATATAGGAATACATTCTAAAAACGCTTTTTTTTTACAAATTCTCCTTCTGAAAGAGGTTTTCAGTTACGAGCAATGCAATGGGCAATTTGGAAACTAGCAGCTGTAATGTTATTTTTTGGAAGGAAAGGTCGTTTTAAAACACTATTTTGAGAAAAACTCTCTTTTTCCCTTTTGTTAAAAATACGTTTTTCTTTCAGCATCTGTTGACGTCCCGAGATTAGAATGCAATGTTTCAAAATGTCTTTTTACATAATATGTACGTAAAGTGACTTTTTCTTAACAAGGTACACATATAACCCCATTTTTTTCCATTCAATCCCCCCATATTTATCGAACTATTCAGCTTGATATGGCTTGTTTTTAATGTCTTAACCGCCGACGTAGTACAGGGCTACAATTAAAAATAATTACATTTAGAATACAATAATTTGAGAAGAAATTTTGTATTAACACATACCTAATATTCATACACATTATTTTTAAATGTGTTCGAAATGGATACCACTAAGTTCAACACTGGTACTGACTGGTACAGGCTCCCATGGCTGCGCAAAGCACCTATAGCTGCCTCTCAAGCTGAAATAGAGAGTAGACGATACAAGTACTATGGAAACTCTTTCTACAAACATAACTGAATATAACTTTACAAAAGTGCATTTTATCCGAAGAAAGTGCTTTAAATATGGTATTTGTTTTAGTTTGTCGATTTTTTTTCAAAAATCAAATTGTGAGTAAAATTATACTGTGATGATTCTTTGATATTTTGTAAACACTTTTGCTTTATTTCACATACTTTCCTATACATTTGCGTAACTTTGGAGCTGTAATGATCAAACTGAAGGTTACTACAGACAGAGCACTTAAATTGCTTTTGTGTCAAAGCAATGCTTGAAAAAATTCAACTACAATATAAATAATCCATCAGATTAGAAAATCTAAGTAAACCCGCTCAAACAAACAAGTGGCTAGAGTCATCACTGCTATATATGATGTGGGGGCTATTATTTTTGTTTGTAACTATTTATTCGCTTTCTATTTTTTTTTCCTTTTCGTTTCCAATTTCTGAAGCTGATGGTGATCTATAATTTCTCATTATATCCATCTCTTGTAATGTTTAAATACTGCAAATAACCTTTACAGTGAGTTTCGAGCAGTGCAGTTCTTAAATTAAGGTATGCGACTATACATGCGACAATTTTTTTTTAAAAAAATGAAGATATGGGGATTTTTTTTGCTTTGTTTTTTTATTTGTTAAGTACATTTTGAGAAAAATATGCTAAAATTAAGAAGAGAAAAGGAAATTATTATTACTAAAATGGGAAAAAATGGTTAAAAAGTGATAAAAAAAATAACATAAACGTGGCCCATTCAGTACCAAAAGTTTATAAACATTTTTTTAATTCTGATGTGTTCCTATGTTATTCATTTTTGGAATGACTTTCAGGATAAGAGATATTTTAATTTTTACAAAAACTAGAGCCCTTTATCTTAGTTATTATATGAAATTGCTTTAAAAAACAGTAACTATATTAACATAAGGGACTGTAAATTTTGTAAGAAAACAATGATTGATAAATCTGAAGGTTGAAAAACTTTTACTATTATACAGAACATACACAAAAAATTTCAGTTAATTATTTTGAAAACTTTTTTAGCAATTGCTGACCCCGTTTGAGCATTTTCAAAAAGAAAAACCCATTTCGAGTAAAACGCTTTTTACAGTTTGATATCTTGCTTTAAGTAAGGGCATCTGCTTTTACTAAAACACTTGTAGTTTTTGTTCTAGTGAACGGAAAATAATAAACTTGGTATTTTTATAAAGCTAATAAGATAATTTATAAAATAGAATCATAAAAAAAATTTGTCAATTTTTAACTAAATGCACAATTTTAGGGTAGTCGGATATCTTGATAGTCCATTTAAGGATTTCACACGATTCAAAGCGACATATGCTTGACCTGCTGCGTTTTCGTCCTAGATATATTCAATGCGTAATCTACAGTACTACCTTGCAACTTATGTTCTCTTGTGTGATGCCCATGATACTATTAATGTTTGCATTCTGCTTTCAGCAGTACCGTAGCTACGTTTGGTTGAGAATTGCTCTGAAACTTGAACTTGAGTGGATGAATTTGAGTAGATGAATAAAAAGTATTTTATTAACGATTGAAAATTCAAGCAAGATATGTAAAATATTTATAGGGAGAGTGTGAACTAATAGTATGAATTGAAAAAAGTTCGATTCATGATTTCTAGTCATAAGGATACTAAAGAACAGCCCAGTAGAGTACTTACTTGATGCATGCTAAATCTGTCAAGACTCAAACTCTGCACATTTTGACGGGACGAAAAATTTATGAAAATAGGTGCAAGCCCAAATGTCAACTTCGTTACTTTACCGTGTTTCAAGATTGCGAGGCTCTTATTAATTGACTCTTATGATATTTCGTAGTGTAGCGTTAATAAATAGTAAATCAATTATTTTAACTTTTCTGAAGTAATTGATAGCATTAGGCAGTGTGCCAATGGCTGCAGAATGTCGTCGAAATTAATTTGCGTTGTTGATTCACTTCATAGTACGATACAAGAGATAATTATCGCATCTCTTACCAAAAAGGCGCAATTAGATGAGTTATAATTGTGCCAAGCTGATTTCCTAGTAAATGCTTTCATCAACATGAAAAAAAAGTTTTCTATGATAATAGGAAAATAAATAAATAAAATTACGCCAAAAATAATTATTGGTGGAGTATTAATTAAATGAAAATAATATCATTGTGTGTGCAATTACAGAGAAGAAAAATCATTTGCGTACAAAATATTGCATTAGAAGATTACGCTGTGCTCATATTCTAGACAAATAAATATTTAATGTATCCGACTACTCTAAAATTGTGAATTTTGCCAAAAATTGACAAATTTTTTTTATGATTTTATTTTATAGATCATGTTATTAGCTTTATAATACCAAGTTTATGATTTTTCGTTCCCTAGAACAAAAACTACAAGTGTTTTAGTAAAAGCAGATGCCATTACTTTCAGCAAGATGTCATACTTTAAAACGCGTTTTACTCGAAATGTGATTTTTTAAAAATAATAAATGGGGTCAGCGATTCCTAAAAAAATTTTGACAATAATTAACTGAATTTTTTTTATATGTTCTGTATAATAATAGAAGTGCTTTAACCTTCAGATTTATCAATCACTGTTTTATTACAAAATTTACAGTCCCTTATGTGAATATAATCACTGTTTTTAAGCAATTTCATATAATAACTGAGATTAAATCCTCTAGTTTTTGTAAAAATTAAAATATCTCTTATCCTGAAGGTCATTTCAAGGATATATAATATAACAACACATCAGAATTGAAAAACTGAAAATTTGTTAATAAATCTTTGGTACAGAATGGGCCGCGTTTATGATATTTTTTGTAAATTTTTAACTATTTTTTCCCATTTTAGTTATAATGATTTTTTTTCTCTTCTTAATTTTAGCATATTTTTTTTAAAAATGTACTGAAAAAATCTAAAAACAAGAAAAAAATCTACCTATCTACATTTTTTTAAAAAAAGTTATCGCAACCAGTCGGATACCTTAATATCTTTTACTTTTCTTTCTTAATCATTCGCTGTTTAAGGAATGTGAGAATGGCACTGCTTTCAAATTAAGACAAATATAGCCGTTTTAATGTTCAAAATTAGGAAGCTCTGATGAATGAGTAATATTTTAAAGGGGTCATCGTATTCCTATTTCAAAGGGAACTAATTAATTCAAAACACTGACATCCACTATCGACAATTTCCTCCGACTCTAGAACCTATACCTTCATGAACATTATTATTCCATTTTTTTTCATAAAAACCGTATTATAATGTTATGAATATAGTAGACAGCACTTGCCAGAGTCCTGTGTAGCATATTCTTCTAATACCGGGGCAGAATTCATTACTAGACTACCGCCAAAATGAGGGGCTTCCTATGTCATGTGACCGGGAAATACAAGACTTCTGAAAATGCTTATTCATTTACGAAAAGAATCATTCATGAGTTGGCTAATTCTTGTACATGAATTGAGATTTGATGTGCCTAACGCGTACCGCTTGTGAAGAAATCGTTCGTGGTGATCCACCTCCAATCGGTTTTTATGAGGAACAAAAGTGTTCCCAGATCATAATGAAACAGCGTTGCATGTAAATCAATGCATTTTTTTCCCTTCTCGCGAACCTCTAGTTTACCATCGTCTATTTTATTTCATGCCTATTGATTTTATACCTCTATATCTTTTAAAGTACTCATATGAATATTATTAGAGATGATCTACATTCATAAAACCAAATTTTTCTCTGACATCTTACAGTTAAGAAAGAGTTCGAACTAGAAAATTCGAACGAGAAGATGCTTGGAGGGAAACAGATTCTGAAAAAAAATGAATATATCTGCATACCAATATAAGATAAAGATATATTTGATCTTATTTCTTGTGAATTCAAGTTCATCCTGCGTGTTACTTTAATGCGTTTTTTGTACAGGTAAGTGCACTACTACCGTTGTAGTTTCCTCTCCATATCACACAAACTATTAATCACTATATCCAAACCACTTATCACTGAAATGGAATTTTTTTTCACGGAAAAACAAAATTGCAAGATCTTGCTTCCACGGGTGACAAATGTCTATTAGTAATTTAGTTGTGTGTGTGTGTGTGTGTGATTCGTTGTTTTTTTTTTCTTTTTTCTTCTTTTTTTTGTACATTGCAAAAACATTTTTGTAAAAAAAGAGTTTCACGGACGGAAGGCGAAGAATTCTGCTCTTGTCTCTCTATATATATAAATCTGTACGCCTCAATGGAACAATGGACCGACTAATGCGAGCTCTATTCCTCAAGTTTTGGTAATTCCTGGAATTTATTTACCCATTTCACTCATCCCTTGTGAATTTCCTCCCCCCCCTCCAGGCTTGAAACCGAGAAACAAGTAATCAAGTCTAGAATTGGCTTGCCGTAGTAACGGTCAAGAAGAATAAAACCGGACTAGTCCATGTTATGCATTTAAATGCAAAAAAAATACGATAATCAATGCTCTCAGATATCAATCTCATCCCTTTATGTGGTCAAAATTACGAGGTCTGTCGCCAATAGCTTGCGCGTTGCTTTAAATCAATCGATTACAATGTAGTACAAATACTAGTTATAGAACCAAACAAGGAGAGGGAAGGGGTTATGGACGAGAGCTTGAGGCCGGTTTCACACGAGTCGACTTAATGCCAGTCAATTCATACATTTGCTGTCACTACTCTTCTAATGTGAAGAGAGGAGAAAATTACTTTCCCAAACGGACACAGGATTCATTGAAAGCCGAATGCCTTGGAAAAATGGAGGGTGGAACTCATCAGTACAATGATTGAGACCAAAGAAGCAAAATCTCCAAAGCTATGAGAGCTAAAGAGTTATCTCCATTTTCAATAAAGTAGCCCATTTGTGGAGATCCCAGCTTCGGCAATATTATTTTAATTGAGTCAGCTTGTGGGGAGGAGAACACGGTTTTCGATGGATAGTGAGAATGGCATTGTAAGGAGGATCAATTGACCATGTGTGAAGGGATCCCGACGATTTCTGTTCAAAATTAATTCCCGACTTTTTGCTCTTTCTGTTATGCACTTTCTGTATGTGTGTTTTGCTCATACGGCATAAATTAACTCGTATGAAGTGGCTCGAAGTTCTGTTTGTCAATGAACTAACCCTGAATATTCCATCGTGATCTACAACTAGACTAGAGTCTTATTTAGGGAACGAATGTTTGAATGGTTTTAAATACAGCGCGTTTAGCAACAACTTATTAGTAAAACATTAAAACAAGCTTGCTAAAAAGAAATAGACATGACACCGTAATGAGAACCGGACGATGTTTGTACTACAAACAGCACTTAGAAATGTAAATTGTAGAAAGCGAAGTAGTCTAAACTGTATAAAGTTTGATTCCTCTCCGTCGCTCTGATATGTTTCTACCGTTATGGACGTCATCATGTATGATATTTTATATATTAGGTTCTTAAGCATTTAAAATAAAAGTCTGTTTCATACTTCCAGAGAGCTGTTTCATAATACGAACAACGATTTTGGTAACTAATACATTATACTATGTAGACATTCCCTATTCGTTATTGGTACTGGTATCTTAAACTTAAAAACTCGGTTTTATGTTGTAGTGTGTCTAGTAGATCATTAGACTTGTAGCGGTATCATCTATATATGCCAGTAGCAACCTCCGTACTAAGGTGATCCTTTTGGTATAGTGGTTAAGTTACTCGGTTTCGGATTCGAAGATCGTGGGTTCTGCCCTCCGGATAAGCGCGCCACTTCATTGGTGACCCTGGCTGAATTCAGAAAAGGCAACCTTCTGATCTGTCGTGGTGCCATCCTACCCGCAAAAAGAGCAACAAAAACCAGACTCATTTGGCGCAGCAAAAGCAAATTCGCCAGACTCACTTGGTGAAGCAAAAGCAAACTCGCCAGACTCACTTGGCGCAGTAAGACAAACTCATCAGACACACTTGACGCAACTCCTCCAATAACAGCAACAATTGCTAACGCAACACGCTCGCTGTAACAACTATATCATTCGTTCTCCTATCCACCGACTCACTGGAGAGTGTGTAGCGGTATCATCTTTCTAAGTCAGTAATTACCTCCGTACTAAGGTGATCATTTTGGTACAGTGGTTAAGTTACTCGGCTTCGGATACGAAGATCACGGGCTGTGTCTTCCGGATAAACGCGCCACTTCAGACTGATTAGACTGTTAGAATAGAAAATTTGAAATTTATAAACGTTTTAAGACCATAGTGTGGTTAATTTTAATATACATTAATTATAAAAGCTCAATTCCTTTTATTTGTTAAAATATAGTTGTGCAGAGAGCGGTGTCTCGATTCAGGTTTAAATTCATACTCTGATCATCACTCATAAGTAAAAGGCTTTGAATATGTGATTTTTGTATCGGATGCTTCCTACTGCCTATTTCTGTTCGTCACAAACCGTACTGCCTCGTAATTCTGAAGTGTCTTCAGATGACGAGGTCGACAACCCAAGCAGGAACCCTACTCTTCCCATTTAAATTAATTTTGTTGGCGTCAAGTGGATCTTCGCGTAGAATGCAAACGGGTAATCCGAAACGACCAAAAAAATACAATCCTTAAAATGTTGACGTTTTTATTTTATTTTCAAAGCTGTGTGATACTCGTATTCTTAGAACTATATATTTCTCAATAAGTATTGATTCCATCTAATATAAAACATTTTTCCTTGTTATGACATATTTGGAAAAATTAAGTTCTTTACTGGTGAAAGCAGACGTAAATGGTGGCGCAATTACATAGAATCCATTAAATTGAATGTTTATAATAAAATAAGCAACATATATATAATAATTAAATCATATGATTCCCCTTATTCGAAAATTGCTTAAAATCATCAAAAAAATATTACGAAAGCTCAGTTCATTTTCTTTTAGTTTAATATTGGTTACATTTATTTAAAAACACTATAGTTTTTAATTAAAATTTCAATTTATGTTCGAAAAGCAAGGAAAGATAAATTTTAAACCAAAATTCCAATGATGTAACTGTATGACTCATCAGAATATTTAAGAGTACTTCAAGAGTCATTAGTTAGACGAAATGATATTGAGCAATTGATTAAATTTTTTCATTACTTGTCGTTAAGAAAAATTTAAAACTCGTTTCTATTGTCTTTCGGAATATATAAATGAGAAAATGAATCGAATTATTTTCATTCAGCTGGTGAAAACTTTCTCAGCTGAATAACTTCCGAAAACACAAAAATGAAGACATTGCTAATTATCGTTATGCTGCTGTTGTTTGAAGGTACGTTTAATGTTCTTTTAATTAATTTTATTCTAATGAATCTCTAACTAATGAACTAACAATCTAGGCCTAATCTTCGGTTAATATCTTTCGAAAAATTATATTACAAAAAGATAAATAAAAGTTATATATATATTTTTATTACATAAATAATTTCAAATAGTATTTCTACTGTGTTGTTGTTTAGGAAAATAACGTCTAATCTTATTTTAACTTTTGATGCCAAAAACATAATGACTTATTTTCATGGGTGTCGTTCTTCATGTGCAATAACTTCCAGTTTGTTCAGATTCAAGAGTGCCGTATATCTTTTTATACACATGCATACAAATTTACATTTCTTTAGCATTTAAAAAAGATCTTCTAAAGAATCCCGTTAATGATATCATGGATTTAATTTCGCGGCAGTAAAAAAAATTTATTCTATAAACTTAATAAAGGTGTGTAAAATTAAGATGAAATTACAAAGAATTTTCATGAGAATAAATATTCCGCTGTCTCACAATTTCTTGACTTGTATAAGTCATAATTTCGTTTACCATTTCATTGACAAACAATAAACCTAAGCAACTAAAGAAATACTAACTGTTTTTGCCTTACTTTTTGCCCACGAATCAATCTTTTCATATTCCTAGCAACAATTTTGCTTACAGTTGGTGTCTTTGTTGACTACGTATATGTCTTTTCACCTTCTTGAACAGGGATGGGCAACCCGTGGCACCATGCCACAGTGTGGCAGGGCTGAGTTGTAAAAGTGGCATGCAAAGACTTATTGAAATATAAAAAAATTTGAAAAGATAATAATGATTATTAAATTTTTTAAAGTTCTATGAAAGTTGGTTGTCTCAGACAAAACATTATGATTTATTTTAAATAAACTTAAGTAAACTACAAAAGGTAATTATAATGTAGACGACCCTTCTTCATTATTGTGTGCGTTGGTTTTCCAAGGGAAATACATTCGTGAGATTCTGAAATTTAAAAGAGCGTGTTTTAAAAAACGTGTAAATAACACTAGGCAACAAAAAACCAACTTTTTGTCTGTTTCCTAGTTTTAAATAGCCTATTATTACTAATTTTGCGTTGAAAAAAATGAATATGTAAATGAAATTTATTTATCAGCTCTTGATTTTAAGATATACCACAGCCCATCCATCAATTTATTGGTAAATTTGAGGAACAAAACATTACTAACACATACAGTACAATTAGTGATGTTTCAAGAAACCGTGATCATATCAGAAATCAGTAGTATTTTTTTGGTTATTTCCTGTGAACCTTTCCTTTTGAATTGCCTCCTGTATATCGAAGCCCGAGTATCTCTTATAACTGTCCAGCAGTAGTTTGTTAGCATTGATTCATCCCGATGACCCTGATATATACGTCCCATCACTGTGATATCTTGATGAAACATTTCAACGCGTTCACATCGCTTACAGTTCCACAGTTTTTAGGGAAAAATCAAGATGGGAATGTAAAAAGTGGATCTTTAGAGACATATGCATCATGGGTTATGGAAATTTTGTAGGGGTTCTTTCACCAACTGTTGATAGTTCGCATTCTTTTTGTGGTCTAAAAATTCTTATACCACACTTATCTTTCAGACCTAAATATAGTTGAATTGTTTTACCTTGAGAGTTGTAAGACGAAAATCAGCGAATAACACTTGAATCGTGCACTATTGCCTGTTCTTTGTTCTACTGATGTTCTAGATTAGACTCAAAACACACTTGAAGAAAGGTGGCGTGGTTACACACCTTTCATTGAAATAAAAATCGTTCCTGAGGCAAGAGCTTCCGTCTCTACCCGCTCAAATGAACATCATAAAAATTATACACAGAAAGTAAAGATGAGTAAAATACAGCGTTTTATGAATAGCTAGTTCTGGTTCGTGAAAGCAAGAGCTAATCTGATGTTTTTTATGGTGATTTTCGTGTTTAGCAGACCAAAATATTTCATAATAAACTGTTTTTGAGCCCAAAACAATTTTGATGTTGCCTAGTGTAATTAATTAACTGCCCGGTGAGTGCATGCTTCTCAAGAATGAAGATAGGCTTTGAGATTTAGCTTTTCTTGCCGATACTGTAAGACATTTAACTAATTTAAATTTAAGATTACAAGGAAAAGATTGTTCTTTTTCCAATCCAGATTTATCATATATCTTTTTTTTTTGTGAACAAACTTTTGCTTTTCTGAATCGATTTTGGAGAAAAAAGGAAACTGATGCACACCTAAAACAACCCGATTTTGTTAGCACATCTTCGAGAAGTAATCCTATTGTAAAACGTCTACAAACTGAATACTCAGTAAAAAAAAATCTATACATTAAAAAAACATTAAGAAAGTACTGACTATATTTAATACAATTATTCAAAATTAAATTTTTGTGGTAACTCATTTTTATTTTATACCTAACCTAACTGATTGAAACTGAAGGGGAAAAAATTACAATAAAATTTAAGCTCGTACTTTTGTCATATTTATTGTATTATTTTTAAATTTCCATTACATAGACTTGCCTAAAAGATGTCCTAATTGCGTTAAAAATCCATAATAAACCCATAAGTACCATTTTTGCATCTTTTCATATTCTTTTGTTTGTTGCAAAAGTTTGAAATGGCACGCATATTTTTTTTTTATCAGACAGCGGCACACTTCTCAAAAAAGTTGAACATTCTTGTTCTAGAATATCTTTATTGGGTAAAAGGATAGAGGTACCAGACTGTGTTCATTAAATCACATTCAATTATTTAATTTAGCTTTTTTTCCAACGAATTGGGATTCAATTAGGGAGCACATCTTCATCTGAATCGGAAATTATTACACGAGTTCTTTAACAATTATTAGAACGGATGATAGGCATTTTGTCATCACTTAAAATTTCAGCACCTTCTCGCATATTAATTCAGTCTACATTATAATTCTCCGCATCACCGTCTTCTACGTTATCTTCTTCAATATTGCTTATGTCAGTGCTTCTCAAACTTTTAATATTTGCAATCCAATATTGAATCTTAATTTTCATCCCCCCCTACAGGTAAATAACAATGTATCGAATTCAACAATATTATACTTTGACACTAAAGCTACAATATGACTTCTTCTCAAGTGCCACCGGCGTATATAAAGATCTCCCTCAGACAGTCCGTTAACTGTTCTGGACGTATATATACGTCTTTCCGAAGTACGATCTTTTCTGTGCATTGCTATTCATAAAATTATTCCGAAGTCTTTGGAATGCAAAAGGTCCTTGACAGAGTTTGCGAAGGATTTACTTATTTCAGAGGAATTGCTTATTTATTCCTTTTCTCACCCCCCCCCAATGCATCACATACCCTAGCCTAAGTGGAAAACGGTGGAATTGGGAGTGAATCCCGTAACTTTTAATCAGCAGTTAAGGGATTAATTATAAACTGTAATAATTATAAAGATAAGTGTTAATTTTGGCATATAATTTCATACATGACAAATCCATGGGATCACTGGTAATTATTAAACTTGTTCTTAATTTAGTATTGTTAAATTAATTATAAAATACAGCGTACGGTACTGATACTTTTAAAAGTGTCCTATTTTATCAATATAAGTGTTGATTTAGTTTTTTTAATTTGATATAATGTATTTTGTTTGTTTATTTTCAGTGCATTAATATTTTTTTAAGATAATCTTTTGTTCTCTATTTTTTGATAAGCTAGCGCCCCCTCGTAAAGTTATCACGCCCCCCTTAGGAGGGTGCTCCCCACAATTTGAAAAACGCTAGCTTATATTGTTCGCATAATCGCTTTGGAACCATCTAATTCTAGCATAAATTTTTCCTTTGTATCTTTTTGAGGAGGAACGCCATACTTATAACATTATCTTTTCGGTAATAAAATAAATAAAACACACTTCTAAAATAATTCTTTCCTTATATCTCATCTTATAATAAGACCGTGGAAGCCTAAGGGTTACGGACACGGACTTGCTGACAGTGTGTCATGAGTTCAAGTCCTAGAGCCTGTCCAGTAGAATCTGTCGAGAATAATTTCTTCCTCTGTCGTTATGTGGTGGTTTAGAGAGTTGAGTGGTGCCCTCTTGGTTGTCGACCTCGTCACTTGTCCAAGGCTCAAGCTCGTCGTAATAATTCTTTCATTGCTTCAAAGTGTATCATTAAAAAATCAAATCTGAATCAAAATAGGCCTATAAGTAAGATTGTGTGCCTAATTTTGTATATCTGTACTTTTTGTTAAACATTATGGACACAACAAAACTTTTGAGTATCTTTCCTTACGTTGTCCTGTGTGTAAGAGATTCCCTTATTTCATTTCTTTATATATTTAAATACTAATCATATTCTTTTTTTTAAAATAATTTTTAATTCCACCCAAATCTCTTTTACAAAAGCTTTTGAAAGTACATGGTATAAGATTCAGTAAATTTTCAATTATTTTACAGGGCTGACTTAATTTAACACAATTTAAGACCAATAAATGTTATGAAAAAGAAATTAGAACTAAAAATCACCAATTAATTGCTAGTTCAATTTTTGAGTTCCTTTTGAAATTGCAGTAAATTTGACAAAATCATCCACAAACGTAGAACAACATCTAGAACATTCCAACATTATCCAAGTTTTTATTTAACTGACTGCAAAGATTATATGAAGAAGTTTTACATTTAAAAATCAGCAAATAAATAGCTTTATAGCAGAGCAGTCAATATCGCAAAATGTTAGGCAAGTAGTTCTTTTTCTCAAACCATCATTATCGGATGGCAATCGTCATCGAACTCAATCATAATGGATTGGGTAGACCTTTCTAGATAGATAGCGCAGAGGTTTCGGTTCATTTTGCCGTAAGCAGATGCTCTTATTATCAAAAAGCAGTGATGAATAATTAATTAATATTATTTATAGAATTTTTTTTTATTTTAAACCTTTGTTCAGCCAATGTGCATGGGCGTTACTAATTTTAGAACTCCGGTCATTAAAATTAAAACACCAGGAAGGAAACCAAATAACAAAACTTTACTTATTGTAACGTATATAGCGTAGTAGGGAGGAAACAAGATTGGGTGAATTTGTTGGCAATTTGGGGTTATACAGTCCAAAAATAATGCATGCAACTGCCAATTCTAGTGGCTAAAACAGCTGCAACCCGATTAGATATCGAGTCGTATGACAAAATCATTCCATGCTGCTTCAAATATATGCCGCACTTCACTAACCGTTGTAACTAAGCAGAGTGGAGGCAGCCAAATTGCAGTCAGGCCAGGGCAACCATCGAAACCCTTGTAAGTTCAGTTAGGTCAGTGATCTTCAAGCCTTTTAAATTCACGGATCCATTAGAGCTTGAAGTTATCCTCGTGGAACCCCAAGAAAAAAAAGTGTTTTCATTTAACCACGTTCCATACCCATACTTAGAATATATCTCAAAATAATATTTAAAGTACACTCATGTCCATAAATTAAGGATAATTCAGAATCACACAGAAATTGAACTCTAAAATAAAAATTTCACCTGTAGAATTATCACACACATCTTGAAGAAGAATATGCAAATTACAGGAAACCACCAGATGGCGCGGATAGTACATCACAATGACGAGAGTGTAAGAGAGGGGTATATAAGGAATGGTGCAAAGAAGTAAAATTGTTCATAAACGCTTTAAAAGCCTTTCAGTGCAATAACCGCATAGTTATGGCTCAAAGGAAGAATTTGGATGATTTTTTACGTGGTAGAATTATCAAACGATTGAAATGTGGACGTACCCAGCTGGAAGTATTCGAGGAACTTGGAATCACCCAGAGTGTCATCTCCAGGCTTTGGCAACGATTCCAAGATGATGGTAATGGGAGTAGATGTTACAGCACAGGTCGCCCCCGAGTTACAACGCCAAATGAGGACCGGTATTTGGCAGTTACTGCCAAAAGAAACAGACGGAGCACAGCATGGCGTTGTAAGGCCTGTATTGCATCGTCCGGGAGACATACTCCGTATTAACCATCATACTAACCATGTTATACTGTTTTTTGTAAATAGGTGCTTTTTTTGAAATTTGCTCCAGGGAGTAAAAATCGCAAATTTTATTAATTATGTCAAACATATAGCATCTTTTTTTGCTCTTTATCTTTTGTTTAATAAATAGACTTTACAAATAAGTCAAATTTGTTTTGCTTCTGTCTCTTTCTTTGCCTGAACTTCATTATCCTTAATTTATGGACATTAGTGTAGATCGCATGTTATAGGTACTTTATGTGAAGGCAATTAAAAAGTATAGCATTTATTATTAAAAAAATTATAATCTAATTTTTTAATATAAATTACTTATTAGTAACATTAATTTGTGATTCAAGTGTCACCTATCTATGCATTATATTTAGTAACTGGGATATGTACTTGCTTTTTTCCCCACGTTATTCAATCGTATAACATATTCTGAGTTTAATTTGTTATAAAACTTTATTTTTGTAGCCCACCCCACACTCACGTTGAGAAATATATTTCTCTTAAAACACAATGTTGTGAATGACATTTAAATGATTAGAGCTGTTGGAGAAAAACTATGTGTATTTTGCTGGGGAATTTACAACATAAAATTTAAAAGCTGTTCTTGCTTAAATTTGGACTTAACATCGAATATGTTTATAAGTTGTTTCAACTCCTCCATTTTCGGTGTTTTTCCCCACAAATACAAAATGGTTCATTTTATATTAGAAAACTAGTTTTGTAAGACATATTGTACTAACTAACGAGTATAAAATTATCTCGCGGAATCCGAGACAGTGTAAACAATAGAATATTCACAATCTCTAGTTGAAATTTTATATATACACTGGTGTGCAAAAATTAAGGACGAAGTCGAAAAATTAGCATATCAGCTGAACGAAGAGGCAGAGCGGACAGAAAGACCAATCAGGAGATTAAGTGAGGTGATGTACGGTACCACATGCGCAGATATGCAGGTAGACGTAATGGGGGAGTGTCTGAGTAGTAAAGCATGTTGTCGGTGTAAGATTAGTATTTCTGGCAAAGAGATTGCACACCGTATAGCAGTTAAAATCACACCGAGTTGCTGCCTCAGCGAGAAATGGTGAATAATCAATCTGTTAGACGACATCTGGATGCTTTTACCCGAGGTCGAATCATTGGGAAGTTGGAGGAAGGTCGCAGTGTGACAAGTGTGGCTGCAGAGTTCGGAACTGCTCACAGCATCGTTTCACGACTTTGGAGACAATTTCAAACTACAGGAACAGCTATCCGGGGGTTCAGTAGTGGTCGTCCACGAGGAACCACACCCGCAGATGACCGGTATATTGCCTTACAGGCCAGAAGAAACAGGCGGCAGACAGCGGGAGAAATCGCTAGACACACGACACAGGCGACTGGACGACCGATATCGCGTTTTACCGTGGCCAGAAGACTGCACGGTGGTGGTCTGTTTGCACGACGCCCTGTACGGTGTGTACCTCTAACGCCTGCCCATCGGAGAAGGCGTTCTCTGTGGTGCCGGGAATACCGGAATTGGAGAGACAATGAATGGGGACGAGTACTCTTTACAGATGAGAGCAGATTCAGTCTGAGTAGCGATTCTCATCGCAGACTCATCTGGAGAGAGCGGGAAGCCGCAATCATCCCTCGAACATCATTGAAAGGGACAGGTATGGAGGTGGCGGTGTTCTCGTTTGGGGAGGCATCATGCTTGGTAGTCGTACAGACCTTCACATCTTCGACGCAGGTTCAGTCAACGGGACCCGTTATTGTAACGAGATTCTTCTTCCATATGTGCGTCTTTTTAAGAGGCGCTATGGGTCCGCAGTTCCTTTTCATGGACGACAATGCACCATGTCATCGCACAGTAGCTGCCGAACAGCTCTTAGAGAGGGAGGATATTGAACGTATGGATTGGCCGGCACGATCTCCGGATCTGAATCCCATCGAGCATGTATGGGATTTTCTAGGCAGACGCTTGGCAGCTCGTACCTTACACCAGTAACGATTCCGGAGCTTCGATTGGCGCTGCAATACGAATGGGCAGCAATGCCTCAACAACTCATTGACACCCTCATTCTCAGCATGGGCAGACGCTGTGAAACCTGCCTAGCAGTCAGGGGAGATCATATCCCCTACTAAAGACCGGATATTTCTTGCTGGACACCCATCACAGGGATGTTTCGGCCTTCAGTCGCATTGCGCTCCATGCTACTTTTTCAATAAAGCTTCTTTTATCCCTCTGATTTCTCTTTTAGTAAGTGTTGCTTACATTACTCATGTCCTTACGTATTGGGGATCTTACGGAATTAAATGTGTTGATTTGGAATGCTTTTGTACAAAGTTATATTGAAAAAACCGTCTCGTCCTTAATTTTTGCACACCAGTGTATATGAATATAAAGAGCGCGAGAGAGATAAAACGTTTTAATATTCCTTTATTATATTACAATAAAAGTTTAAAAAGTGCTTCAAAATAAAGCTATTATATGTAAATAAAATTTTCTCAGTTTTAATGAATAGGATGAACTTTAGAGACTTATAACTGCACAAACTTCATAGAAAATGCATATTTTGCATACATATTTATAAGTTTCTTATCGTTTTGTTATTGTGATTTGTGGAACCCCTGGATATGCCTTTTGGAACCCCAGGGTACCATGGAACTTAGTTTGAAGTACACTGCTGGCCACCGTATATGCAACACCCTGAAGGAAGCACGCAAATAACATGAAATTTACAACATGCATTAGCGTAGGTGAGATATGCAAATGATTAGAATTTCAGCGCAGACACACATCACGCATGCCTGTGGCGCCACCTCAAAGCGCTATTTAAGGCTTAGAGATTTCGACGATTTCAAGTTCGGCAATTGTGTTTTTCTTGTGGTTTTTACAAAAAGCGATCAGTTATATCTCGTTGAAAACAGCGATCGGCTTTTGATCAAGTATCCGAGTTCGACAGAGGAAGGATAGTAGCCTACCAAGATTGGGGATTTTCTTTCAGGAAAATCGGTAGTCGTGTTGGACGAAACCAAACAACTGTAATGCGGATATGTGACCGTTGGATGCAGGAGGGTACGACGGACCGACGTGGTCGATTGCATCCACCTCAGTGCACCACTTCACGTGAGGACAGGCAAATTGTGCGCATGGCAGTGATGAATTGCTCAGTCACATCACGAACCATAACACAGCACATTAAGTCTGTAAAGCATCATTCAGTGTCTACGCGTACCATTCGACGCCGTTTACAGCAGAGTGGTCTGTCCGCAAGACGTCCATTGCTTGGTCTACACTTGACGCAGAACCACAGACGTCTCCGCCGCCAATGGTGAGGTGAAAGAAGGATGGGGTGGAAGAATGGAATGAAGTTGTCTTCACTGACGAGTCACGCATCTGTCGGCAAAACCACGATGGTCGGATTCGAGTCTGGAGACACCGTGGAGAGAGGATGCTGAACAGAGCTGAGTTATAAACCACCACACTGGTCCTGCACCGAGTATTATGGTATGGGCGGTATTGGATATCACTCTCGCACTCCTCTAGTATGCATTGCCGGTACTTTGAACAGCCAGCGCTACATCTCCGAGGTGTTGGAGCCAGTTGTCCTTCCTTACCTTCAGGGCTTGGCCCCAACCATATTTCAACAGGATAATGCACGACCACACGTGGCACGCATTGTCCAAAGATTCTTCGTCAATCACCAGATTGAATTGCTTCCCTGGCCGGCTCGCTCTCCGGATCTTTCACCGATATAAAACATGTGGTCCATGGTTGCTCAATGATTGACCCAGATTACACCCCCAGCTACCACACCAGATTAACTTTGGCAACGTGTGGAAGCTGCTTGGTCTGCTGTACCCCAAGAACTCATCCAAAGTCTCTTTGAATCAATCCCGAGGCGTGTGGCAGAGGTGATCTCCAACAATGGTGGCTACACTGGCTACTGATTCTGGCAGGAACCACACTTCACAGAAGTCTATAAATTTAATCATTTGATACTTGGTCAACATGTTATCTACAAAATAAATTTTGTTTTGCTATCTCTTGTCTTTCTTGGCGTTGCATTTACGGTGGCCAGCAGTGTAATTACAAATCGCTACTATGTGATTGAAAAAAACTAATCGAAAAGAATTACACAGAACGTAAAAGCAAGTTCAAAATTTTTACATATTTTATAAATATTCTATATGATTTCCCTTGATTACACGAGCGATCATCTAAGTGGTACATTCTGAAGCATATCTGTAGCCACCAGGTGAAGAAAATAAATAGTGAACATTTTGAGTTCGGTAATTCGGTTGGTCATCGGTGAGGGAGATGTGCTTCGAGGTAGTCTCGCCCCATGGTATGGCCGCGGTAGCCAAGTGGTCAACGTATTGTATCATGGCTAGCGTGTCATGAGTTCGAGCGCAGTACTACTGAAGACCCGCCGTGTAGGGCGAAATGCACGTTAAATCTGTCGAGAGCTCAAACGTCCTCCCAATGGTGTGGTGTGGTAGTTAGGAGATGGGGGTGCCAGCTCAGGTGTCGTCCGCGTCACTTGACCATGGCTCAAAATTACGCGGACCGTCCCCAAAAGCCCACGTGTAGCTGAACAGGGGGACGTTAATATTCACTCACTCACTCATCCGGACACCTATCGCTAAGTGAAGTAACTTGGCAATAGATTTTGGTCGCCAAAGGAAATTGACATCGCCAAGGGCCCCCTCCCTATACTACACTTTAACCGTGCGACGGTAATATTCACTCACGCAAGAGCATAAAAAATGAACTTTTTGAGTTCTAGAACACATGTTCTTCCCCATTTGTCTCAAATAAAGCATTTTCGCGCAAAACCTTTCGCTTAACCCCATAGAAAGAAATAGCAGGGTGTCAAGTCTGGCGATCCTGGTGATTAAGAACAGAATGCGTCGTCGGCATCTTCAGTTCAACAGATTCATCGAGTTGGAAGATGTTGGTTTAAAAATGTGTCAGACTCCACGCCCTAATGAGGGGATAAGATAAAATCTGCGAATTCCGCTTCTAGCTATGGCATCACCCAATGCTCAAACATGTTAAGGTAAACTTTTGTTGTAACAGTAGACCATTTGCTCTTATGAAACGGTTCCAATGTAAAACCTGATTTCTTACCATAGCTTAATCGGTTCTTACACATGCGAAGGCTTTTGATTCATTGCGCATGCGCCAAAACAAAGGAAATGTGTGTTAGCCATAAAATTTTTAGTTAAATAGTTCAAATCGTTTGTAATCGCTGTATTTATTTTGAACCACCCTGCACAAACTTGGCGGTTGAAGAGGCGTGTGAATTTAAAAATAAAAATTGTTTTACAACGTGACGTAAAAACTGGTGTCGGTGGTTATTCTAAAAAACATTTCTAAGAAAAAATATTCAAAATACTAAGTATTTGAAATTGAAATTTTATGCGTGCATAAAAGTAATGCTCGGTCTTCGAAAAAGTATTTAAAAAAAAGGAAAAAGTTTAAGGTATCCGAGCACGTTAAAATCATCAAATTTAAACAAAACACATATTTTTAGTTTATTATTTTATTCAATAGAGCTATCTCTTTTGGCTTTTACAAAAACACACTTTGTTTTGTTTTTCTACGTTACCTAGAGCCAAGTTACAATTAATTTTATAAAATTAGAAAAACCGGAAGTGGGTATTTAAATGGTTCAAAATCTATCATGGCGAGTCTGATAACTCAAGATGTTGTACATGTTTTTCTAAAAAAACTTCTTGAACCTGATATTTATACTATTCTTGAGAATGTACTAAAATATTTCTTATTGTATGAATATTTTTTGAGTTATGGTTGTTCTTTATAGAAAGGAGTCTAAAGAATGTCACATTTCTTATAATTCTTACTTGATCAGCTTTAAAATTCTTAAAATTTATTAAAACATTAAAATTTTAGCATATTCTCTAGATATGCATCTAGTTTGTTTTAGTAATACTGTCACTGATATAGAGTTTATCACATTTTCCTCTAATTCCTTTAAAGTTTTTCAAAAATATTGCAAAAGTTTCACTTATAATTGTCAATTTGGTAAAATTTAGATAATTTTTTAAAATATTGTTATAGTTAATTAGTAGTATTTATTGGTATTGATTCCTAACAAGTAATATTTAAAAAAATTTATAGTCAATTCCTACTTAGATCAATAAAAAAAATTAATTTTAGTTACCTTTTATTAAATAGTTACAATTAATATAAATATTTAGATACATATGACAGAATCACACATTATAAGTGGCAATTAATTTTTATTAATTATTATTAAAGTATCGCATTGTCATCCAAAACAATCGTATATATATAATTTCAGTTCAACTGCTCAGCCTTGAAACGTGAGGGGAAAAAAGTCTTTTAAAGTTTTGACCCATGTCGCTAAAAATGAAGCCAACGTGGATGTATCTGTAATTCTTTAAATAATTCATTTCAGTCAATAATTTTAATTAATTGTAATTAAATTATCGTATTGTTACTCAAAACAATTGTGTATAGAAAATTTCAGCTCAAATGAGTGTTTTAAAATGTGTGAGAAAGAAAATCTTTTCAAGTTTTGACACAAGTCACCAAAACGATGCCAACGTGACTGCATTTGTAATTCTTTGAATAATTATAATCAATTAATTTTTATTAAATATAATTAAATTACTGTATTATCCTCCCTTTTCTAGTAAATATTTCAATACCACCTCCTTTTCTAGGAGGTACACTCTTATTTCTCGATACCGCCCCTTCCCACTCCAGAGAAATAAGAGTGTACATAATACATGGTGAAAACAAGAGTTAAGTTTTAAAAAATATCCAATTATAAAAGAATACAGTTTGTAATTTAATTTTTTTTTCTAAAGCCCCAATTTTTTTACTTGCGAATCTGAAACAGCTATTGCCACAAATATATTTGAATTTGTAATATTATATATTTTAGTCATAGGTAGGATATATTGTTGGAATTGAAACGCAACTGAATTTCTTCTTCATTTAAAAGAGTGGAATAAAAGTTTTAGCTTACCTGTTATAAAGACAGGCAGGGTTTTTGATGATATAAAGTAATTTATAATAAACTATTGTTTTTTTAAAAATAATAAATATAAATTCACAGTCTCAGCCTTTAAAGAATCATGTTAATTCCTGGTTAACATATTTAATAATGTTTCTTGGATAATATACGTAATGAAATGCAGTGGACGAAATATGTTTCCTACTCCTCACAGACAAAGACAACACGCGCACTGCAGAAATTAAAATGCACTAAATCGTTCAGTTTAATGTAGATCTGAATGTAATGTAGTCTTCAAGTTTTCATTCTCTTCCCGAACTACCAAAATATGTGAATTTTCGTACATGTGATATAGAAATGATTTAAATACATACAATCACCATAAGTAAACAGTATTAAAGTTTACTTTTGTTAGTACGTAATCAGCGTGTTTTTTTTAGTCTTTTTTTAGACTACATTTGGTTAATCTGCCCAAGCCTTCCATACCATCTCAACGCCCCCTAAATTTCTCTGGGTCTTTCACTGCCCCCCCCTGAAAGCCTCAAGTGCCCACAAGGGGGAGTTATCGCCCAAGTTGAAAATCTACGGGCTACACGAATCTTACGCACATCTAATTTTTTGAAGTATGACACAGCTATAACTTGGTTCAATATTACAATGTTTTAAGATAATTAATTTAGCTACATGACTTACATTGAACTATGCAGTAGCCATATTTCTGCCTAATTTTAGAATTTTTAATTCCATAAATGTTGATCTTGGAATCATTGACCATATGGTGTTATTTATACCATACCGTGTACCCATACACTTTAATTTTTCCACTTGAACGTCATATGAATTCGCACTCGTCAGAAACTTATTCAAAGAGAAACACAGGTGTTCCTAACACATATCATTTGATGTGCGTCAAGAAGTAGCTTCATTTAAAAAGTAAATAAAAATACTTCTAATTATCGTATTTCCTCACATCATATATCGTTTCAAACAGAAATATTTGAACTTTTAGAAAATATAAAAAAGTGAAAAGGATAGTTTTTCAAAAATTCATGTGCCCGACGTCCTTTGTATTTCCATAAAAAAAAAAATTCCAGTTAATAATTTTTAAAGATGCTTACTATAGTCGAAATATATTTTGTTTTAGAATTATAAAAAAAATTCTCTTTAAAACTGGAAAAAATGATGCTCTTAAGAAAAATAATTATTAAAAGCGGGCCCACAAAAATAGATTAAAGGAATTTTTAGCATAAGAATATTTAGGTATTTAAAACTCTCATAGAATTAAAACTTCTTAATACAAAGTTCCTGTTACACCTTCCAAGGGCTTAGGAAATATTCTAGATCAAATTAATTTAACATTTCAATTATCGTAAGAATATCACGCTATATTCAAAAATGAAAAAATATACAAGGAATCGCTTGCATAAGCTCTAATTGTTTTTCTAGGAACTAATTATCAATATCATTTGAAATTTGAAAAAGATCTATTTGATCTATTAATCCAATCTCTTTAAAAATCTGAATAAAAGTGTAGTGGCACATAATGAGAAAAATTCTTTCATTCGTCATTCATTGTTCTATTAACATGCTCTTCTTAAACTGTGACATCAATTTTATTTAATTGAAATAAGAACTGGTATCTTTTTCTTTTATTGAATATACGCAAAAGAACATTACTTCAATCTATTACATCCAATAGCATTTCAAAAGTTTTAAATAATGCTGTGGTGAAAATTGGACAAATTCATTTAATCTTCTATTTTATAACGTATTATTTTTTTAGTTCATGTGTTAATTACTAATGTTTGTTTCAGGCCCAAGCAATGCTGAATTGGAAATTTTTGCTCCCAGAATGGGAAGCAAAACTAATGATCAAAATGAGGCTATCCAAGAAGGAAGTTTTGATTTGGGAATGAATACTGGCTTTACTGATGGTTCTAATTACAGAAGTGGTCATTCCAGTTATGAAAGTAGTAGTGCATACCAATATGAGACTGCAATGGCTGAGAGAAAAAGTGTAGCAGCTCATGATCCTTACGGAAGCTATGACGGTTATGGAGGAGACCCAAGACTTGCTGGAGTAGGAGTAGGGGCTGACTTAGGAGCCGTTGCAGGCTTAGGAGCCACAGCTGGTCTAGGAGCTACTGCTGGCCTAGGAGCCACTGCTGGTCTGGGAATAGGGGCTGGCTTAGGAGCCAATGCTGGCCTGGGAATAGGAGCTGGACTAGGAGCCACTGCTGGCCTGGGAATAGGAGTTGGCTTGGGATTAAGAAAATTTCGTGACGACAGTGAGATTAATTACAGGAGCAGTAATGCTATTGCTAATGTTGGTTTCGGTAACAGAGATGATAATCGAAGTAGAAATAGACATAAAGAAAATCTACAGTGGAGAGCCAATTTTGGTTTGGGACTAAAAGCTGGCCTAGGAGCCAATTTTGGTTTGGGATTCAATGCTGGCCTAGGAGCCAGTGCTGGTCTAGGCGCCAGTGCTGGTCTAGGCGCCAGTGGTCTAGGCGCCGGTCTAAGGCAGCCAGTGCCGGTCTAGGAGCCAGTGCTGGTCTAGGAGCCAGTGCCGGTCTAGGAGCCAGTGCCGGTCTTGGAGCCAGTGCCGGTCTAGGAGCCAGTGCCCGGTCTAGGAGCCAGTGCCGGTCTAGG
>BMAO01034734.1:0-25770 GCA_019973975.1 Trichonephila clavata
AAAAAAATGAGGAATGCTTTGTAGTAAAAACGTTTCTCCTTTCCACCGTCTTTTTTCACGAGTTTCACATTTTCGAGTATGGCCATTTGAACTTGTTTTTACACTTCGTTACAAACTTAAATTAGGTAGCACGAAAAATATAAAGTATTTCTTAACGATTCTTAATGTAAACTGTCACTATTATACACTTAAATTAACTTCTTTTACGACGTAAAAAATCCAGTGAGCTTGTTCCATTTTCAACATAGTGGATTCACGAGTTTCTTTCAGAGACAACACGTTTGTATATTTTTTTTTGCTTTTTGAAAGCTTTGCGAGAAAGTTAGTTCAAAGCAACAGCAACAAAGTGAGACAAGCATTAGAATTCGTGCAGATATGATTGTGATATTGCTTAAGACATTTCATTTACAGCCATATTTCAAAGAAACATAGAAGCAGGAAGTTAACAGGAAGCACTAGCGAGAATTCTTAGTATGTAATAAAAATTTCTTTGTGCATTTGTTGCTCTTTCTTGTTATTCAGAGAAATGTTCCATTTTTTCTTTCTTTCAATACCAACGTGTCCATGAAATAATATGGGATTTATGATAAATTCCAGTTCACGTATTTTTAAACACTTTTTGAAATTTTTCGAAAGGCATATCGTGTAATAATTTAAAGAGAAATGCTTAAAGAAAGGTTACAAATATTGCAAAAGGGAAAAAATCCAGAAGATGAACTTCTTAGAAAAGTACTCGCACACTACATTGCAAGACAATTTGTAAAATCTGCGTTCTTTACTCCCCCCCCCTCCTCTTTTAAATATATAAAATTAAAAACTAATTCATTTTGGGTTATGAAATTGCTTATTACTCCACTCATAATAATTATAATTGTTAAATAATGATACGAGGCAATGATTAATATACATTTTTGTAGTCATATCCTGAACCACCATGAAACTTATTTCAAGTTAGAATTTTTGTAAACTATAATCATAAATTTGTTTTTACGATAAATTCGTAAACTTTCCTAAGTTACTAACATACCTCTTGAAGGTGCGTGTGTACGAAATGCATATTTACAGTGGGGCTAACAAGGAGGGGGGTCCCTGGTACGAACCCCCCCATAGCCTTGAATTTTTTTTCGATTGATTATAATCCTATGTATATACAAGGGGTGATCAAATGAAAAGGTACGAAACGACATAAAAATGAAACAGTTAAATATTTGCATATTCCGCCAAGGGAGAATGTAGCGAGACATCTCGGGATGCCATTGGAGACTCTGACTGGATCGGATCATGCGCGGGTGCCCGCATGCGCAGGAGAGAGCAAAGGCTCTTTTAAAAAGCGGCGTCCAAATGATGCGAGCACAGAATTACTCGAGCACAGAAAAAGCATTAACTCCGATGTGTACTGTGAGACACTCCGACGCCTACGCAGGTCCATCAAGAACAAAAGACCGGGGCTGCTCACGGAGGGTGTGGTTCTGCTCCATGATAACGCGCGTCCACACGTCTCCAGAGTCACACAAATGGAACTGGACAAGTTCCAATGGGAGACGTTGGACCATCCGTCCTACAGTCCGGACATGTCACCCTGCGATTTCCATGTGTTGGGTCCACTGAAGAAACATCTGAAAGGAAAGCGCTTCAACTCGGACGACGTACTCAAGGACACTGTGAAGGACTGGGTCTCGTCACAGCCACAGGAATTCTGGGAACAAGGAATCCTGCGGCTTGTTCATCAGTGGGATCGTTGTGCTCAGGCCTATGGTGTATATTTTGAATAAAGTCTATATTTGTACCCACCGTGTCGTTTCGTACCTTTTCATTTGATCACCCCTTGTAGTATGTAAATTTTAAATAAGTATTTGTTATTAATAATTAATTTTATTAAACAATGCTAATTATTTATTCAAGAATTAATTTTTTACTGTTTTTTGTTTCCGAAAATTGACAAAATCAAAAGAATATGTTGGGCGGCTTACAAGAATGGGGGACTTTCGACCCTGGACCCCTGCGCCACTGCGTATTGATTATTAATATTAACTAAATGGAAAAGATTTGAAGGTATTTTTCAAGAAAATTATCATTTGGAATAGAAATGTTCGAGCTTTAGGTAATAATAGGACTAGAAGAAAAATACTATGCTAACTTTTCCATTTCAGGGGTTATGGCTTGTTAACCCCCCCCCCCCTTCTAAAGTAATTTTAAAATTGTCGATTGTTCTTTTGTAGACTTTCCGAAGCTTTTGACAGGCGCGATGTTTACTTTCACATGTTGAAACTGTGTGACAAACTGGCATTACTTTATAGCATAATTAAGAAGCTTACAACTTTTAACATTCAGTCTTATCAAACTCATTTTGTTATTTTATGATTCCTTAAGTCTTGGTATTTAATAGTGGAATGATGATAATTGCCTCATTTAGAAGCTTGAGCTTTGATTTTTATACGTAAATGTGACGAAAACTATGAAGGAAAAAATTCTTTAACATATTCATGCCATAAGTTTTAAAAACCACAAAAAAAGAAAGAAAAGAAAAAGAAAAGAAACGGATATGTGTAACTCTATACATTTTTTTAAAAAGAAAACCCCTTTTTTTCTTACACATTAATACTTAAGCTTTAACACTATTTTCAATTGAAACAAATGACAAAGATTAAGTTAAAAATCATATAGAGCAAATCAATGTAGCTTAATATGTAACTCCTTATTAGAACTATATTTTACATTTATTTATATTTTTAAAACAGTAATCCAAATTTTTTAAAAATAGCTTGCAGTGAGAGAAGTTTTGTATATTACAAGCATCCTACTAAATACGATCATACAGAATTCCAACATTCCTTTTCTTTTGCTTCTCTCCTTTTGCAATTCTTTAAAACACAACGTCAGAATATTTGTCTTGAAATACCTCCCTCGATTCTATGTTTATTCAATGACACAGCAAATTATCATTTTCCCAACGAAAATCTTCCTCTAGAAAACGATTTTCGATAATTTTTTCTTATATCACCTTTTTTACATCTTTTTCTGCTTTACCAACAACGTAGAGATACATATTGACCCAGGGCGAATCTAAAACCAATACATGTTACTCCAAAGCAATATAATTACGAAACGTAAGACAGATACCAAATCCCTATCCTGGGGCTGTATAATCAAGGAATCGTTAGCATTCGATTTCCTATCGTTTAAATAAGCGTACCAACCCTGTCATTATCACACGCCGAGGTTACAAACTGCTCAATCAGTCGCACTTAGAATCACTGAAATGGCGTTTGCCTTCTCATCTGGTCGTCTGCCGATCTTTGTAGTCACCTGTGTTTTCTCCGTTAGATTGTAATATTTCTTAATGTGTCGCATGACATTAGGAGGGATAAAAGGAAAGGGGGTTATGATCGAAGATATATCGATAGATTTTTTTTAAATTCATGTTTATTCAGGAGAAAGCTGATGATTGTGAGTGATGTTTGATACATTTACATGTTGTCGCCGTTCCCTAAGTTAGTTGAGAATTGATGTTTTTTTTTCTTTCAATTAAGTACAAATCCCTCGTTTCTTCTTTTTTCGAAAATGGATGAAATGTTGTAAAATTGATGACTGATGTAGTTATAAATAATAATTTAAATGTTAATGAGACAGTTAAATTGTTTAAAGATACTCAGATCTCTTTTAAAGGAATATATACTGTGCATGTTTAATTCAAAGATTAGTCAATAATATATATATATATATGAATGTTTTTGTATGTATGAAATCGCTTCACTCCAGCACCATTCAATCGATCACTATAAAAATTGGCATGTATATTTTTTTTTTTTGTGTGGAGAAGGTACTTATGCTATCCTCTTTGTTGTAGCTTCCCACCAGGTGGCGCTAAATCATATCAACTTCTGCACCGTTCAATCAATCGCAAAGGTGCCAACATGGTTGCCAAAAATGATGCCAACTTGGCTCTGTCACCAACATTTCACTATGTTTCCATTGAATCCCCATTGTAACGTAAGGAACAGAGTTGCCTGCGAAAAAAAAATTTTAACACAAAAGAAATGCAACAGAAAGTAATATTAATGTATTACACATCCAGATATAAATTATTTACTCTATTTTAAGCGTTAATTACACAAAATTTGTAACAATATGCTACTTTCGCAGAGCAGAGATTATCTTAGGAAGGTGTTTTCAAAAATCGACCTACAAGAGAGTTCCGGGGCGTTATAAGTAAAAAAAAAATCATTTTTATCAACTTTTTAACCTTCAGACTTTAAATTTAACAAAAATGTTTTTTTTTGTTCAGTTGAGGTATCGAAAAAGCTTTTTTTTTTTGTTTAATTTCCAATTTACGTAAAATTAACCCATTAAAAATTTCTTTATTATTTGATCTGTATTGTTTGATTTTTCAATTAACCCGTGCGAAGAACGGTATACCCCCCCCAGCTAGACATGTATTATAAAATAAAGATCAGTTACACATAGGAATCAGCGACACAAGTAGTTGCTTAGAATATCTACATCTCAAAATGGTACAAATAATGAAAGTTTACATGCCAAGATGGATTTAAGTGTAGATTAAGAGGACAGTTGGTAAAGTTGGCAATTTTTTGGCGACTAGAAGTGGTCGCCATACTATCAATATGTATTGATAGTTCTTTAGAATGACTATACAACATAACATTTTTCAAAAATCAAACATCAAGGAGAAATACAGATAATATTTTTACAGTTATCAATCATGTATTAGAATAAAGTGTCAGTATGGTTTTTTCTTCAAAATTGGAGGGAAAAGGAAAAACTAAATTAGAAAAATAAGAAAAAATGCTTACTTTTGCTTAAAGGAGAAGTTCTTCGGAAGAAGGGTAAATCCTTTTGAGGGCGTCGGAAAAAAAAGTAAAAATATATCGTTCAGATTGCTGGATTTGTGCATTTTTCTCCACATGAGCTTCGCAATGTAAGAATCGAATTAATTCTCACACACACACCTACTTATTACTCATCATCAAAATCTTAATCTTACTTATCCTGCTTTTCAAACAGGCTATTCTTTCGTACAGACCTTCAAATACTACTCGTATTCATTCCTACCTTTCGGCATTCCTAAATATATCCATCACTAGACTCCATTTTTTTAATTGAACGCATAGCATTCCTACAGACAGCACATTCGACATTTGCAGAAATCAATCGTTTATTCATACATCCCACTGCATCACAAACATTACTTTCATTTCAGAACATTAAAAAAAACTAACTTATACTTCTTAGACATACTGCTCAGGGTAATTCGAAGGAACAAATGCAAAATTAAAAAACTGAATGAGAAAAAAAAAATCAGCGAAAAGTTTGTAAACATGCTAATCCAAAAGCGATAAATTATATTTCTTGGAAAGAAAAAAGTGGTTTAACTGAAAATCGTCTGTGTGTCTTTTTCAAAGCATGCAAGTTTTAAATAACGAGTAGCAATCAAGTGCAGAGAACACGTCACCTTATCGGAACAAGACCGCCTTTCAAAGTATAAAGGTTGCCAACTTAAATAATCTACTAGAAGGAAATCGTTATCTCACCATGCAATCTAAGCAAACATGACCAAATCCAACTGTTCCCATAATCTACACTTCAACCACCTAGATGAAACTGAAACAGAAAATTTAAATATCGGGATATAAATACTAAAAATTTATGTATGAAAAAGATACAGGTACTGAAAAATTATTTTCAAAATCTTTTTTCAAAGTGAAATACGTTATCCAAGATGAATCATATACTTACTAAAGACTTTAAGAACAGTTAATAAAGGAATAAAAGTTAAATGCCATAAAGAAATTTTTTCACATGTAATTCCTGATATTTTTTGACGAACATAAAAATCTTTAATCAAGAGAAAACAATCGGTGCAATGGACTCAATTCATCTGACGTCATAATCCCTTGAAAATACGCTCAACAAGTTCAAACGTGTTTGATTCCACTGAGTATTTTGGCAAAAATAAAACAAAACAACTATAAACAAAGCTTAAATCTAATACTGTAAACTAAAACTATGTATATATTTAATAACTATACGAAAAGCAAAGTACTAGGAAACATATTTAACATATTTAGAGTACTAAAAAAATTTAAATTATATAAAACTAGAATGTCAACAAAAACGACCGTTAGCGCTCAACCACAAGTGTAATACGATTAGCTGTTATTGTTTACTTGATAGGCACATGACAATCAGCAAACGATTGCAGCGCCCTCTAGTGATGAATCAACCCCATTAACTGGATGAGAATTTCGTGTTACTATCGATTTAAAATCAGTAAAAAAATTTCATGTAAATAAACTATTATTAGTGTTCTTAAAAGGAATATATTTATGAAGATAACTTATTAAGAACGTCTAATTCATATTGCCGAATTATCACTTAAAATTTTATCATCAAAGTAACATAGACGAATTCTTTTACAATCAGACAAAATTAATTAATTTTATCTTTTGCTCTGCTTAGGTTCTTTAACAGACATGATTTATACGCGCTTGGATTAATAAAGTTAACTTCTAATTAATTCAGAGGGGAAAAAATATTGGTTATGTATAAAAAAAACACACACAGAGGTTGGACAAAAATATGGAAACAACGAGAAAAAACACATTGTCATAACCAATATGGCTTTAGAAATCCATTGGCGATCAAAACGTGATAATCCAAAATAGACTCATAATTCTTGCAGTAACATGACCTTGCATAGTAAGGAGAGTTCCCATTGAATATCACAATAACGTTGCTCAAATCATGACCGAATCCCTGGAATATCGGCAGCAAACTGTCAGTATTTAAGTTATAAGTATAGTAAGTATGTTCACCAGACGTAAACTCGCCACAAGACGGAAACAATGTGAAGCAAGACTTATTCGAGCAATGATCGTCTTCCATTGATCCATAGTTCAAGCTTTTATTACTTTAGCACCACTTCTTCCTTTCAGGGAAACTTTGGTTTGTAATGAATGATTTATGATTTGCAGCTTGCTTTGAAATTTCCTGTTTGTGGCTGATTCATTTGAAGTGTTTAGGTGCAGACAGTTTTTGTGAGCACATGTTTCAGTTTAACAATCACTTTTCCATATGCATTCTCATTTTACAACTGTTTTGTATTGTGTCTTTATCGCCTTTGGTGACGGAACTCTCACCAAATTGGAAAACCTTGTAATCTCTCGAAGAGATAGTATAAAAGGCATTCGCACTTTCGCAATAAAGCATACTTTATTGCACATACTTTACTAAACTTAAATTTATTTCTTCATTTTATTTTTCATTAATTTTTTAATTCTACCTTATCTTTTTATTTCATACCTATATTAAATTTCCAACTGGACAAGCTCCTCCCACTTTGTCATATTTAACTTTTTAAGACCCCTGGGCAGCCAATTAGAGTAACTATCCTCAGCATCCAGCAACCAATCAGAGAGCAGCCTCTCAGCTCTCTCCCATGCAAAATTCCCTTCTGAAGCCGCAAGAAATGTCCCATCACCAAAGGCATGCCTACTGAACCAGTCCTCGCCACCAATCGCTGTGCATTTCATCGCAGACTGGAAAACGCCACTTTCGTCATTGTCACATCAAAGACTTTCTGATATGGGATGGAGGGCTGCAAGCAGCCCGTATGCCCAAAGACTAACCTCAATTCTCCGCAATAAAGCTTTTTATACGAAAAGTACGCATCTTTCTTTGAACCAGCCTATTACGCTCTCCATCACCACCAAAACCTTCTTAAAGGATTACTTGTCATGATCGCTCAACACACTCCCTCTGTAATTTAATTCATACTATTTTCTCTGGTTTTCCTATATGAAAATCTGGTTTCCTATATGAATAATTCCTATATAAATGTCTCTTAATACCAAACACTTCAGCTACTTTGGTCACTAAAGCTCCTCCCTAGGATCCTCAACAATTTTCCCTCATTCGAATTCAGTTAGCTCCGATATTATGCAACAACACAAAACACTGGCTGAAGTTTTTAACGTGAAGAGGTTGTACAAGAGGCGGTAGTGGGTAAATACAATATTACATTACCTCAAGCAGATTTGTGTGGATAAAACACGAATAAACATGTTAATCAATTCTAGCATGCATATTCACGAGGTATTTCATTATTTAATTTTCGTTAAGCCGCTTTATGTACTGTATATACATATATATATATAGTTGCCATTCAAAAGACTGAATATGTTTCAGAATTGTGGTTAGTTTTATCAATCAAACACAAACACGTATCTCGATGTGGTTGTGTAATTTCATATAATAAAGTGCTTTGCTTTCAGATTTAGATATTCGCTTAACCAATCAGTTACGAATATATGATATCATAATGAAGCTATCCATTTAGGAATTTTACTTATAAATTCCATTTATATGTATATATGTGACTAACTTTTGCATATACGCAGACATTATACGATTGCTACATTTAAATATATATATTTAAGCTAAGGTTTATGAAAACTATAAGCAATTCTATGAAAGAATTATTGTGAATGAATGAATTTTGTTGTATATGTTATTACTTATAATTGTTTAAATAAGTGAACAAATTTACAGAACAATAAAACATCAAAAATTAATTTCTTTTGCAACCACCACTCGCAGCAATGAGAGCTCGTACTCGTCGAAGTTTTGAATAATACAGATTTTGGAAAGCTTCCCTTATGAAATTAGAACAAGTAACTTCATATTTTATAAAATTTGATGTAATCACTTCTTAAATTAAGATGACGTTTTTGACATATTAAAAGGCTATATCTAACACAATTTGTCACAAAAAGACTTATTTGCAACATGATAAGGAAAATAATTTCATTGGGGATTATATAAAGAACATATTTCTTTTTACAATCATTCTACACGTAAATAATTGAATCCTATTCTTCTAATTAACATCGTACTTTATGACGACACGTTTAATAAATCTAGTTTTGCTGAATACATTAAAAAATTAGAAGTTCCGAAAGATAGAAATTCTCATGAACACTGTCGTGACCGATAGGGATCGTGCCACGAGTTGAAAAACGCTGCCCATATGTCCAGCTGTCTCAGATATCACCACATATTAGCTTCGAAATAGATGACTGGGAAGATAACTGCGATGAACATTAATTCTTTACTAATTCTTCTTTGAACAAGATTGGTTCCCTTGAATAAATGATCTCGGGCGTTCAGCTGTTCAAACTGAAGAGCCCCGTAATTTGGCGAACGCAACATTCCAAAAATCCTTATTAAAGGATTATAAATAGAGAGAGTGATTTGGTTGTCTGGATTGGTAGACACGGGTGTTGACTAATGCTCACTAAGTATCAAGCTTCTAAGAGCAGAGGTGTGAGCACTTAGGGACTTATCGTCTCGTGCGAGAATAAATAATAGGTTACTCGAAATTGATTGTAAAGCATCGCACGCTATTTTATGTCTGAGCTTGGCTACCAAACGGTTAAACTTAAGAGATTTTGCTAAGAATTAAAATCGGATACCAGCCTAAGTGTTTTAAAGTGAGAAAAGATTTCAATAATAATCATGGATTTAATATTTTTACTGGTGTAAGTGATTTGCATGTTAAATGATGCATAGTTATTTTTTTAACGTAAGACCTTTTGCGTCACTAATGATTTAAGCTTGTATTGTGCAAGAGTGGTTAAAGTAATAGTAAAGCTTGAACTTTCTTGGTGTATTTTTGCTGTGCTTGAAGGGCAGCACTTCAAATTTATTCATCAGATTGGAAAAAGAAAATGAAAACGAAAAAATTTCGATTAGTAAAATAAAATTATTTTAAATTTCTTTAAAGGCTTCCTTACGATTTGTTATTCTCTTACACGATTAATAAGTAATTTTTTTAAATGTGTACAATATATCTTTAAAAATATCCTTATATTTGATATTTAAAATCTTCAAATTGGACAAGCAAGTGTTTCAAACAAAAGAATTTTCCCAAACACGCCCACATTCAGAATCCATATTTTGAAATTGCTTTTGTAATTTCTGCTTCTGACACATTTATTTTTGTCTTTAAGTAAACTGAATGCATACACTTTTTATTTTACATAACTTGTTTTCTTAAGTTTATTTTGTACTAATTTATTAACATTGTATTTTTTTAACTATTTTAGAAAGTTTTCCTTCAAAAGAGTTAAATTAATATTTGAGTTACAAACCTCATTTTTACTTTTTTGGCATTTACCAGAAAGAAACAGAATCTTATTTTGTAAAACTGTGTTTACATAAAATCAAATCAAAGAAAATCGTTTTTTAATGCTTTTCAAAAGAAATATTCTGTAACTTTTGCTTAATGTTATTCAATAACTTTCGCCTGTTTGTCATATCCATCGTAACAAATTTCGCTTATTTTTATAGTATGAAAAAGCATTGAGCATCTCAACATCAGGAAATATAATGTTCATTCTAAAAATTTATTTTTCTACCTAATTTTCCACAATTTAAACAAGTTTGCGGGCCAATAAATGCAAACGCACTCATGGGGTAAAAAAAAAATTGGTGCTAATTTTGTTTAAAAATAAAGCTATACATTTTTACAAACATTCTATGCATTTTAAACAAGAACTAGAGAAAATGATATTGTTAAACACTGTCGTTCAACAACACTTAATAAAAACATGATAAAAAAATAGGAACGCATTACTCAGTATGAGCATTTTCTTATGTATAACTCATAGGAGGAAAAAAAAATCTTTCAAAAACCTGAAAAAAAACATGCAAAAACATTGTATATTATTCCCTGCCTAATATCTTTTAATAGCTTTGGAAGGGAGGAACAAAATACGGAACATGAAAAACGTTCCGTAAATTGATTTGGAATAGGCCCCTTCACAAAAGAACCCGCATTTGTAAGCGGCATTATTAGCAGATCGTGGGTTGGACTTTAACACCAAGGCTTGCGGCAGATCCTATCTCTGAAAGAAACCATTGCTCATCGTCAGCGAAGTAGTGGTCAGGATTTTTGATTTCGGTTCTCGCTCGAATCCAAGAGTAATTGAAGGTGTCAATTTAAAGAAGACAGTTCAATTCAATTTCTTATTTATTTATTTACTTCCAATAACTTTCATGAGCTAAAGAAAATATTGGTATATAACGTCAGTTATAAGAAATGTCTAAATGTTCATTAAAATTGGGGTAATATTTTACATTTTATTGACGATTACCTGCTATCTTTTATTTGAAAACATTTATAATTTTATATTCATGATTAATTTCATATATTTGATTCAAGAACAATTAATAAGTATTTGAGCGCATAACTGATGAGAACAAACAAGGATTCAATTTTTTTTTAAATTTCAAAAAACAACTAGTTTCTTTAATCGTAGCATATTATCACAATTTTGGAGTTCACCTGAGCATTAGAGATTTCATTGGAAACCCTTAAACCGGTGGTCCCTACCCCCCAATTCATGGATCAAACAGGACCAGACCCTCCCGAGGAACATTAAATTATTTCTAATTTATTTACTGTGATGCATTTCTCTCGAGTTTGTGTGACTTTCCATGGAAATCCCTGTATATATTACTGTATATATCATGTTAAATTACTTTATACTCATTTTTAGTGTAACTGTATTTTACTATGAAGACATATTTAAAAGCAATTAAACTAAAATTATAAAACATAAACAATCTAAAATATATATAATCAACGTTCCACCATCAGTGGGCCGTGGTAAAATTATCAACCATAGACCGGTCCGGGGCGATAAAAATATTGGGAAACACTGCTCTAAATGTACCATTCTTTCAATTATAACATACACGTAACTTCCTTTTTTAAAAAACATTTAGTAGAGTTTACTGCAATTTTATTCCATTTTCAAAAATAATCCCTCCTCCTTTTCCTCATTTCAAAGTCTCGACCCAAATGTCCTTCGTATTTCATTTCTTAAAAGTCACTTATTTATTATTAAGAATGCAATTGAGATTGCAATACAATTTCAATTTTTTTGTTTTCAAGAAAGCATTTCCTTTATTATTAATTCCATGTTAAATCATACGTATGCGATGTGGCGACATCCGTTATACCTGCTGTGCCATCTACCCCTTACCCGTCTTAACAATCGGCAGAAATCGAGACTCCATAGACGACTCCTAGAGCACAGCTAACATGATGAGACCGGTAGAAAAATCTTTACCATACCAGTCTTATTTTTTAATCGCGGGGAAACAGCACTACTACTATTCATTTACATTGTGCCGGAATGTAATTATTTATAATTACTCTAATTTATTCGACCCAAAATAGTTCTAACTGTAAATATTAGGATTTACTAAGGATTATTTGTGTGTGTCTCGTGATTCAGTAAGATCCGAAATAGTTCAAAATCAAACCCGATATGTATATTTAAACTTTCAAGAAATATACTTCTTAAGCTAATGAGAACCTAACTCCAAACAGTACGAAAATTAAATACTATTATTTGATTCTTTTTTCTCAAATTAAAAAAATATCTGACGAAGAATTTTAAATAGAAATAATTGAACCACTAAGCTATACTGAACAGAAAACTTAAGTATAAACAAGGGAACACATGACTAACTTTATTCAAATGTTTATATAGTTTATATTACGAATGTTTTTATTTATATATTATTTTTTATATTTTATTTATATATTTATTTATATATTGTTATTATAGTTTATATTAATATTTATAGAGTGAAAAATTTGCAATTTTGAGAAGTTCTTATATGTTTAAGCAAAGGCGTTGCAATAAGGCAGACTTTTGTCTGACCGTAGGTAAGAGATATTCCTTTTAAATGCAAAAAATTAATGTTGCAATGTGAAGTTAAAGGGGCCCAATGGTTAAAGTTTGAAAAGAATTCGTAAATAAATGACAATTTTTTTAATGTTTCAATAACGTATACATAAAATGTAACTGGATGTTAAATCATATAATATTTCCTAAATTTCCTATATACTTGTAATTAAAGGAATGTTTCTCAAATACTTAATTTAAATCAAGATTTAAACGCTTAAACTCAAGTATTTAGTGGGGGGGGGACTCGCAGCCCACTTAAACTTTTTATTTATATATCGCGTATTTTGGTTCATTTGGTAACAATGAATAGGATTGAATGTTAATTCATCTTACACATCTAAATAATTTTTAGATGTATGTTTGAGATCTTTGCTTAACACTTTCATCGCGAGGGTCGAAGTAACTCATCTTCCAGGATTTACAAGTAAATCATTATAGTGAGAATTGTTATTGATTGTATTTGATAATTTTTCAAAGTAAAATAAATAAGTTTTAAAGGAATTTGTGTTTCGTTTCAATTTTAGCGCTGTGGAGAGTGGCGCAGACTCTTAGCGTGAAAGTGTTAAAAATAATTGTATCAAAGGTTTCTAATTATTTTTACATCTGATTTTATTTACGAAGAATTCGATAATTGATGTCTAATATATTATGAAATGTACAATGCATACTACTTTCATGAATCAGCTCCATATATCAAAATAAATATAATAGCTAGATTTTATTTTTTTTTTTTTTTTGCTTTGTTAAATTTGAAATTAGTTTATTTTTAATAAGTGATTTTGCGAAATTCTAAGATTTTTTAAATATATTTATTTTAAATAATATAAAATAAAGTACATTTCAAATAAATATCATTTTAAAATTAAATTGGCATGAAAGAAAGTAAACTTGAAAACTAAAAAATTGTAAATGTTTGTAACTGAAAACTAATTCAGAATAAGAAATTCTCAGTTAGGATTAAATTGTAAAGCACAATCTGAAAAATGCGTGATCTATTTGGGTGGACGCTTTATATATAGCTTAAAGTTGCTTGTACGAGTTTAATACGCTTTAAGAATTTAGATTTCGACTTTTATTCAAAGTACTGAACACCCACCTTTGACAAGTATAAGATTTTGAATCTCCAGTCTTATTCTTTATTCGTATCAACCAAACGCCTACATGCATTTTGTATGCTTTTTAAAATCTGCGTACTTAAATTCAATTCAAATGCAAACTATAGAAATAAATCAAATTGATATACATTTCGTACAACAGAGAATTCTAGTAATTCAAATTGTTAGGAAGGAAATTCATTTTTTATATAAGAGCTCTTTCTTGGAAATTCAGTCACAAATAAGCGAATGTTTCTTATCATAATAATTGGTGCTTCAACTTGATAACATTTTATTATAACTAACTGGGCATTAAAACTTAAAATGGAAATATATTCAATAAAATAATTTTCGATTATTGTGCAAGTAATTTTATTTGAATTGTATACTTCGTAGAAAATACTTTAATTTTTACCTGATAAGCAAGTAATAAATCATTTATACAGCTGAGATTAATGAAAATCAAACAACTGCTGTCTTCCTTAAAATATGCTGAAAAAATATATTAATAATTATCAAGAAATAAACGATTACAAACAATAATTACTGTCATCAAAAAATTTGACTACAGTCAAAAATTTCATTACCCTTAAGTTCCTAAAATTAAAAAATTTAAGGAACTAACTTTTTCGGCAGTCTTTAATGTCAGTAGTTTTAACAGTCTACATATTTCCATATTAAACATAATTTTAAAAAAATCAAATTATCCTCGATTTCAAAACTGAAAAATTAGAAAATATTTCACGAAAATTAGATTATTTTAATGGAAAACTAATTTAAAAATTTAGATTTTAAAATTCTAATTATAAGATACACACCTACCCTTGTATTTATTTTAGAAAATTATCCCCAAAATACTAAAAAATTTCTCTAGAGTCATACATATATATTAGTAGTGTGTGTGTATTTTATTTTTTAATATAAATAAACATATTTATAGTAATTCTTTCTTTTCTCCTATAGCCCCATCCCTAACTATTATGTTCAGATTATATACATGTGTAATATAATATACTAAATCACTATAAATCTAAATAAGCCAAGTGAGAATAGAAGTATAGCCAGACAATATATGTCAAAATAATTATATGTATGTATGTATATATATATATTAAAACTTTTTGTATAATGACATAATCGAAACTTGTATATAAGAAGATAACATAAATTATAAAAGGTGGATGGTACAATATCTATAAACATATAACATAGCAGACTCAGGATTCTATTTCATGGGGTTATGTATGTATTTCTTAACCACCTGAAGATTAAAATGTTTAAATGTCATTACATAGTTAAGAAATTTTATTGATATTATTATAGAAAAAAATTTAAAAAACAAGTATTATGCTTATCATTATATCTGTAATTTTTAATTAGAGACACTAGGAGAGATATTTGTGTAATGATAAACTATTTATTTAAAATAAATAAATATTTAGGAATGTCGAGCTGCCGTAGTATTAACGACTTGGGAGTTCATTAAGGCATTTTCTTTTCCTTTTTTTTTTTGTCTTAAAAATAAAATATTTTTAATGAAAAATAAATCTTTACTTGTATTGCGTATCACCAAAAATAATAATTAGATGATAAATAGTTATTAGGTAATTAAGAGATACTTGAATCCAGAACACTATATAATACATACATTAGTTAACTAAATCAGTTAACTAACCAAAACTCAAAACATTATTTCATTACAATATTTACTTTCGTCTTTTCATTGGAATACAAATCTTTAGTTTGTCACATTTTTGTCCTACAAAAATTCATTAAGCTTAAAATAATTCATTAAATGTCGAATTTTATACCGAAATAAAAACTATACGACTCGTCATTAATTCAAAACCGGTTCAAAATCCATTTGGTAAATCGCGACGGACGCATACAAGCGAATCAAGTGTCGTTTTATGAATGATATCCCTTTGCATAGTTAATGCTGATGAACTAATATTACTTAATTCTGTAACCATGTCTCATCGGTGTGTATGCACGGCTGCACATATATTTTTTTCTCAGGCTTAATAACAGGCCATTCTAAAATCGAGAATACAAAAAAGAGGAGAAAGACAATTAATATTACTCACATATTACGCTGCCTGACTCTCTTTTCGGAAAACTGATGAATATTGCAGAATATAATACTTATACAGACCAAAGATCATCACTGTTGTTAATATTTTATGAGACTTCAGAAGCTTGTAGCACTGACTTAAAATAGAGGTATGCTCATGAATTTATAATGAAATATTAAAATAACACCTAATTAAAACTTTCATCAGCGTGAAGTTTCGCTCCTATTTTGAATAGCTTCATTAAATATTTAAATATTTTATTAGTAAAAATCTGTCGAGATTAAAGCAGATTTTTGTTGCAATGACAAATTTAAGAAGAGTTTTCTTATAATTTGTTATTGATTTGTAAATGAAGTAAATTATCAAAGCTAAAAAAAGCCATGACTTGATGAGTTCTAATGTTTTTAATGAGTTAAAAACATTTCAAAATGCAATCGAAAAATCAAATATGTTTTTCATGGAGAAATTGTTTTATGTTGACGGCTGAAAAGTTTAATGAACAAGATCTTTCTTAATGAGATCATTGTCTTATTGTACAGTGGAAAATCAACTATATTATTCGTGTAAACAAATTCATTCCTAGAGTTTGTACAGAAAATTTCTTAAATTTGGAATGTACGATTGGCGATCATCACTAATATTATCATGTTAAAATCATAACCAAAGATAATTTATGCAAAGATAAGGTCTCCAAAGAAATTTTTACAATATTTTATTAAAAAAACCTTTATGATGTAATTTAGGATTTTTTAAATTTTTGTTGTTAAATTAATATTCACAAAGCATGTTATCGCATTATTATCTTCGTTAATTTCTTAAAAAAGATTATATATTTCTTAAAATATTATTAACTGTAAATTAACTTACATCCACTATCTTAATTTTTCTTGACTATTTTTAATTGGAAATAAATATTTAGTGATTAACAATCTTTTTAAATATCAAAGTTTATAATCTTTAAGGTAGTTTATAAACTGTTGGTTAATGAGGGTTGAAACCATAAACCCACCCTTGTGTATGCCACTGATAGTTTAACATTTTACTCTTAAAATTTTTGAACTTTTGTAACCATATGCTCTTTTTTTATAGAATTTAGAATTTTAACAAACAAAAAGAATTCGTCCTGTTTTCTTATGTGATTTTGTGATTATTTTAATAGAAATAAAATTTTCTGGGAAACAATGCATTGTGTATTGAGTTTTCTTTAATTTCATCGCAATAATGAAAGAAACAATATCAGTTAACTGGGAGTATGAATTTGTTCAATAAATTCAAATAAGCAAATAATGAAGTACTAATTATCTTTTGTTTTCCAAAATAAAGGTCAATTTTATACATTGGATTAGATCAAAAGGTATAGTCAAACCATTTTAAAATAAAAATTGATTTTATAAGGAACGAATTTTATATTTCTAAATTGCTAATAGCGATCTTCCGATCATGCATCAGATGCAAAAAATTGTTTCAAACTATATTAAGTACACAGAAACGAGAAATTTCTGATATTATTCCCATCTGACAACTCGCTCATTTTTCATTGCAAAATCTCTCAACAACAGCAAAAAAAAAAAAAAAAAAATCGCCCAGCTCAGAGCATTTACTAATGAGTAGGATTCAGTCTAACTCCCGTAACGCTACTGACAGTACGAGGATTTTCGAAAAAGGGAGTCACACACTGAAAATAGTAGATATAAAAAAACGTACGCATACGACAAGAATTTTAATCCGATGTTCATGGAGACAGCTCAAACGATTTTTCACCGCTTGCTTTGTCATATGAGGGGGAGGAGAAGAGCTTCAATTTGTGGAAGCTCTTTATTCAAACCCAATCTATTTGATCGGATGTTACGCAGGAGCTTAGTTCTTGATTGTTATCGGTCTAGATATGGTATTTTTGTATAAAGTAAACTGTTCAAATTTTTTTGATAAAAAGGAAAAAATATAAATATATTTGACAGTTCTTTAACTTAAAAAAGATAGCAAGGTATGATTTATTTTAAAAATATATGTGATTGATTTTATCTTGCGAAAAGTGCCCGATGTTGTTCTATGATACAGCAGGGAATATTTACTCTTAGATGAGACTTATATATATATATATATATATATATATATAGGTCGTAGAAATAGCTGAAACATAGACAGTATAAATTATTTGATTCCTTGCAGCTGTTTTTATAAAAATACGTTTCTTTTTTGTAAATATACCCTTTTAAATATTTTCAGTCATTTTTTTTAGCGAATACGTGAAAATAAAATAAAACATATTTAATTCACGATAACACACGGTTGCTTTATCAATTCGAAATTCAATTAGAATTTTCGTCATTTAATCATATGAAGTAGGTTTTACTTTATTCAAAATAACTCATTGCTTAATAATTTAATTTCTTATAGAAATAAAAAAATTAATACACATTTCTTACCTACGAAAAAATTTTTTTAAAAAATAAACTATTAGAGTTTTTAAGTTAGTGATTCTGAATTGGAAACTTGTAAATCTGACAGAATGATAGAGATATTTCTTATTTTCGATTAATTTATTTAGAAACGAATCCCTTAAGCCAACGCAATCTTTCATTAAATCAAAACACATCATTAACCTGAAACTTAAAATATTTATATTGAACTCCTTTAAAATTTTATTACAACAATGAATTTTTCCTGAATAATGAGAGAGTTCTATATTTCTTCTCCTACCTTTAATGCAAAATAGCATAATTTAAATAAAAAATGATGGTAAAGGTTTGATTAAATGAGTATAAACTTTTTAATGGAACTTATTTATATGTTACATCAGTATGAACTTATATAGATATTATGGCATTTTTCTATCTGGGAATGTATTCCGCATTTCATTATTTTTTTAAAATTAAGCAAAAAAACTTTGATATTTTGATTTGAAATGGAAACTGCTTATATAAGTAGAAATGTTTACAAACACGAATCTTATCCCATACAAATTACACAATGCCAAAGAATCAAAATTAGTGTATTAAACACTTGAAATGAAATGAAAACAGAAAATAAGATTCAAAAATAATTGCAACATAAAATATTATCAATGACACACATCATGTAAACATATAAGTTTGTTTCATAAATAAAAATTGTTAGACTTTTTGGTCTAATAGTAAAACTTAATAATCTTAATGGTAGACTATTAAGAAAGGGAGATACATTAATTCAAACTCCTCTCTGTTTTCATCCAAGAATACATATTTCTCCAAAACTGAAAACACCATACTGAGATGAAAACAGGAAAAATTCTGAACTGGAGTGTAAGATGGACCTTATGTTTTGCACATGTTAAGACCTATAATCATTTCTTATTGTAATAATTTCTCAATAACATTTTTAAAAAAGAAAAGAAAAAATATCTTAAGAGAGAGAAAAAGAAGGATAAAAGGACTATTTAACATCAGTTTCAAAATAAAACAATCTAAATGCGATTTATTTTGACTTTATTGATTTTAATTGACTTGTAATTGACACATTAACTGTTGATTTTGCTCTAGTGTGTGTCATGGTTGGAGAGCCTATCCCGCACTTGCGCTTGTGGGGAAGGATGTCTCGGCTGTCATTGCACGTTAGCAGAAAAGAGTTAGGCCTCAATTTTTATTCACCAGTTTCAAATGACATTACATTTAGGGCTTGAAGGGAAATTTAGAAACTAATTACGAATCTATACGGGTATCGGATGTATTGATTTATTATTTATTGAAAGAATAATTTGTAACATAAGTTCTAAAGACGATTTCCCAAAGACTTCACGTTCCCGTTAGTACAATATAATGAATGTCTCTAACGGGGTATGAAACTTCAAATTTGCTTGAATGAGCTAACGAGTTTCCGAATAATTTCAGTTAAGGCAGTGAGGAGAAATTCTTTCCTCCCAGAGATTTTTGTGTTATTTTCGTAAATGGATGAAGTTCTAACATTACTATAGGGGTTAGCAGCATGATTCCTCTTAGACAGGAAAAATAATTTCGGAAAATGATTCAACATTTATAAAGTAATTTTTTTTCTCAAAGTCAGAATTTTTGCATCAATTTGTTTCAAGAGGCATAAGTTCAAATCACGGGAAGAAAAAAAAGTCCGAAAGAGATAATACGAAAGTACCACGAAGGTATGTACGAGTATTTTCAAGGAAAAACGCAAAGAATATTTATATCTGTCAAGTTTTTATGGAGGGAGAGGGAGAGCAAATCTAGGGGCTACTGCTTAGATTGTGCAAAAATGGCTCACAAATAACATTCTGAAATATATAATTGATAATATCACCGTAATTTGCAATAAATATTTGTTTGTGAAACAATTTGATTCAAAACCAATGTGTTTATAATGTTACTTATTTTTATAGTGATGTTTTTTGACGAACTACACTCCAGCGCATTGTGTGGCATTTGGTAAGTGAAATTTTACCTCTAGTGCCAATCACAGGCTAGCACCTAGTCAAAATATTCTATGAGGAAAGAATTTGGTAATATTTAGCAATTAACATGATACTCATAATCATCTTGTAATACCACTTTTGAATCATGTTAGCCATAAAAAGGTAAGTTGGGGCATCTGAGAACAATCTACTCGGTAACCACTATCATCCGAACCTCACATAACCAGCAGGCAGTTAAAGTATTAAGAAAATTCACTATTGTCAGATTATTGAAATAATAATTTGGAGGGAGGGAACGTAACTGTATTTAAAAGTATTCTATATAAGCAAAATAATATTTCCTTTCAATTCACAAAATCCCCCCTCCCCACAAGATCATTGAAAATTCAGCTTAAGCAAAATAGGTTATATACTGGTCTACAAAGACCTGTTTTTGCTTAATAATCCGTATGAAATTAATTACATTCTGAACTGCCTTTTTTTAAAAAAAAAAAACCCTTATCACAATTAATGCAGTTTATTTTATGATAGATTATGATAATGAATGCTTTATTTACTTGTTTTATTTTAAAATTAAACATAATTTTCAATTTAATGCGACATTAATCCTTTAGATTTTTATCCATCAAAATAAAATAATATTATAATGTTAAAACTATTTTAGACCAAATAATCAAAATAATTTAAATGCGCTTATAAATTAAGAATATTTAATTTCTCTCTCTCTCTCTCTCTCTCTTCGGTCATTTCAAATAGAGTAATAAATTAAAAACAATTAACTTTTTTAGATTTTTTTTTCTGTTATGATGATTTTTGTATTTTAAAAGGGACTTTAAACATATACAGAATAAAATTTATAAAATAATATAAAACCACATATAATTTCCATCAATCTAAAAGAATTTTTATGTTATATATAATAATTCTCAGAATTCTGTACCAATATTATTTAACGATATATTACATAAAACTTTACAATACTACTTAGAAGAGCAATATGCAAGAATATATACTTACAGAACACACACACACAAGTAATATCACACTTATTATTACCCAGATTTTATGTGACTGCAGTTTATATACTGACCCCTAATGAAATTCGATGTGCGCGCACAAGATTGATGATGAACTGGTTAAATACAAGTTTTTCTTTCTTTGCTCTTTTCCCTGTTCTTTGCGGATAAAAAAAACCGTGAACAATAGAGACATTTGTACGACTTTCTCCCTTTGAAGTGAACACGTTCAGCAAACAACATGACATCGTTGTGGGAATTTAAATCAGAGATTCAGAAGACAAGGTGGATTTTGTAAACAATAGTTAGAATTCTTTCTACGCTTTTCAACAATGCTTTGCAAGGACAATTTTGAAAAGGCAGTTTGTGAAATTTGTTAGCACTTCCAGTCTACTATTTATCAAAAAACTTTGCACTCTTGTTTTAATTGCTTTTGCAACAATGCTGCTTATTTTGTATAGTAAAACCTAACAAAATTTATATGAAGGGTTTTTTTTGTTTTGTTTAAGAAAGTGATATATAACAATATTTTATTTTTTTTGTTTGTTTTTACGAGCAAATAAGGATTATTGTACATTGAAACAAAAAAAAACTTATTTCATTTCCTTTCAAAGAAGATAAAATTAAATAACTTAATAATGTAATAGCACAAGAAATATCGTAAAAAGATACACCTCTGAAAAATTTACATAAAAATTATTTTCTCTTTAGAAAAATAAGAAAAAAATTAATTATTTCAGTAAAATATTTTATTTTTTATTGTATTCCAATTAAATTAATTTTTTTAAATGATAAAAATTTTCAGATTTATTTTTATTGTGATTTAATTAATTTGATTTTTTTGCTGGGTTTATTAAGGCATTTCAGGTTTGAATTTACTTAAAGAAGTCAGTTAAAATATTTTTTATATATTCGTGTGAGTGTGTGTGAAGGAAAATATAAAAATGCATCTAAATACACGAAAAACAAATAATAAAATCAAAATGCAAAAAAAATTCAACAAATGACAAAATAAATATTTAAAATTAAGAAAGAAATATTATTAAACAAAAATTTAAAATGAAGCCCAGCGAGTTAAAAAGCAAATTCGGACTTAGGACCAAATAAGTGGAGTTAAACCAGTTTGATGGCCCCAAGTTTCCCTCTTTCCGACTTGGTAAGTCAATAAGGAAAAATCCAAACAGGACATAAATAATAATTTTAAAAAACCAAGCAGAAAAAGTGTAAAAGCTTCCAAATAAATGAATGAGAGGTTAACCAATTTAAATTTTGCAATATCTCCCAAATTCCTAATGAAAGAATTTTAAAATTGTACTCGCAGCATTTTTCAATGTAAGAAAAAATTCTTGAAAAGGTTTTATCGACATTATTTTATTTAAGTAAACATCCGAAGTATATAAGACACATAATCTACCTCAGCATGTGAAAAGAGAGGCATGTTAACGAAACTTTGTAGGTTATAAGCTGATTGGTTGTCAAAATATAGAAATTTGTTGATGTATATGACGTTTTAAACTGTACGTAGAAAGTGGGATCTTATGAGAAAATTATTTTTATAATATATAATATGTATATATATATATATATATATATTATCATCCATGGATATGAAGTCAGGACCGACAGCACCTCGAAACAAGCGAACATAAGGCTCAAGAACTTCGTCTCGGTATCTTTGAACAGTCACAGACCCCGTGTCAAAGAAATGGAGGTCTGTGCGGCCGTCCCTCATGATGCGTTCCCACACCATTACTCCCTTTGATGGAAAATGATGTCTTTCCGTTATGTTTCTTGGTTCAAAACGTGTTCCACGTTCTCTCCATATCGTTACTCGCCGAGAATCACTACTCAGACTAAACTGGGACTCGTCACTGAACATCACATTGGCCCACTCTCCCACACTCCAATGTTGATATTTCAAACTCCAGTTCAAACGAGCGCGTTTATGCGCAGACGTGAGGGGAATGCAAACTGCTGGTCTTCTGGCATACAGGCCAGAATGATTGAGTCTCCTGTAAACAGTTTGTCCCGAAATTCGTATTCCTGTGGCGACTGTGAGCGCCGAACCCAGTGCTCTAGCAGTACTGCCCCCCTGACGTCGCGCACTTATTACCAGATATCGGTCTTGGCGAGGGTTTGTGACTCTTGGTTGACCTGATACTGGTTGTCGGGTAACATCTCCCGTTCTTTGAAACCTCTGCCACAGTCTTGAGATCACAGACTGGTCCACATTCAGAATTCGAGACACTTCGGTTTGTGATCGTGAGAATTCCAGCATTCCAATTATTCTTCCTTTCGTAAACATGTCTAATATGCGTCTTTGGGCCATCATTCGCCTTGTTTGATGGTTAACAACGTTCCTTCGCTTAGCAGTTGCACAAAACTTGTCTGGACTACCTATGCTGCGTGAATCGGTTTCTCCGCGTTCCGACATGCACCAGTGTTTCGCGCAGGACGTAGTCGACTGAAAAGTTTTGCATAAACCCAATGTTTCTTCTTCACCCATTAATTATCCGCAAGAAATTTGGAATAATTTTACAAATATTTACTCCATGTTTTTCGCATTTTACGATTTATGCTTAACTTTTGGACACACCAGTGTATAATATATATATATATACATACATATATATTTAATCATAACGCTGGAAGAAAACACTTTGCAGCGAAATATCAAATTCATTTTAAATGACCAGAACAATTTTTTAAAGTTTTGTATCTATGCCATACTTTCTTTTCATGTTAAAATCATTAACCACAGTTTGCAAAGATATCATTAATCAAATTAGTAGCTTTACGCCATTCATCATTAAATATTAAATGCATCATCCAATTAATTTGATAGTAGAAATCAACGATTTCTCGAATTAATAATTACTAAATAACACTTTGATTAATTCAAATTATTGATTTAAGATCAAACTAAATACCGACTTGTATATTGTTTTTTTATCTTTATTTTCAAGTAAAGTTGCTTCCGTTGTCATTACTGGATATCTTCACTAATTATTTTTCTAATGGATTGCATTTTGTGTTTCAAGTGTTTCAAAATTTTGAGATTAAAAAAGAGAAGTCGCTCGTTGTAGCATTGAAAGAAATTTGAGTTCAACGGAATTTTTTTTTTCTGTAACAAAGGAATCTAAGCAGTGGCGCACACAAGAGGGGGGGGGGGTGATACGGTTAGATAAACAAACCGATTTGGAAGCCATATTGAATTATTAAAAAAAATTGATGAAAAATGGAGCAGATGTAGGTATTAGGATATTCAGAGAAAGTTAAAGCATCTAGAAAAGACTTAAAAATGGAATATATTTTAATGTAGACAGCATCATCTTATGTAAAAAATAATCCCCAAAGCAAAAGCTGAAATTTAATGAATGCATGTTCAACCCCTCCCTTTTCAGTGGAATATACAATAAAACTGCTCTAAAGTATGGATTAAATTCTATAAATGAGTTTCCAATGCTAACAAATTGTTTAAAAATGACTGACAGGAGATTTTCTGCCACATTTGATGATCACCATTGAATGAAATGGCAATTCATAACTTAATGGTTTGTAGTAGTTAGAATATCTTAAACATTTTTTATTACATCACAATTTTTCCATTTGATAAAATTTATATGCATTAATCTGAATATGTTATCAGATTAGAAACGCTGAGTGAACTTTCGATTTACCAAAAAATTTCAAACCTTCATTTCACTAACAGATGAGAACAAGGATGGTAAAAAATAGTTCCATTTATTATAAAATTAAAAGCAAAAATTATTGTATATTTCTCTGTATAGTTCTAAATATTTACATTTATTGAATTTGTAAATATTTACATTTATTGAATTAGTAAATATTTACATTTATTGAATTAGTAAATATTTACATTTATTGAATTAGTAAATATTTACATTTATTGAATTAGTAAATATTTACATTTATTGAATTAGTAAATATTTACATTTATTGAATTTGTAAATATTTATATTTATTAAATATTTACATTTATTGAATTAGTAAATATTTACATTTATTGAATTAGTAAATATTTACATTTATTGAATATTTACATTTATTGAATTAGTAAATATTTACATTTATTGAATTAGTAAATATTTACATTTATTGAATTAGTAAATATTTACATTTATTGAATTAGTAAATATTTACATTTATTGAATTAGTAAATATTTACATTTATTGAATTAGTAAATATTTACATTTATTGAATTAGTAAATATTTACATTTATTGAATACGTAAATATTTACATTTATTGAATGCGTAAATATTTACATTTATTGAATTTGTAAATATTTATATTTATTGAATTGCGTAAATATTTACATTTATTGAATGCGTAAATATTTACATTTATTGAATGCGTAAATATTTACATTTATTGAACATTTAT
>BMAO01034735.1:0-20563 GCA_019973975.1 Trichonephila clavata
AATTGACAGGAAAGTGATTGGGATGACAGAAAATTCAACATTTTTGGTTCTGATGGGCATATAATAGTTTTAAAGGAAAAAATGAGGCATTTAATCCAGTGAATTTATGTGGAACAAGAGCTCCTCCACCTCTATGCTTCAACACAGAGGTGTTCTTGCGGGGGAGGGGGGGGGGTGTAAATAGGCTTCAGGAATTAGGTAATTTGGTATTTTTTGATGGTATTGAGAATCATGAGCTCTATTTAAATATTTTAAAGAGAAATTTTAAATTATCCTCTCAAAATTTGGATATTTCAGACGACTTCATTTTTTAACAGGATAATGACGCCAAGCGAACTGCTCTCAATGTACACTGCTGGTGTCTCTATACCTGTACCCAAAAGTTTGAAAACACCTCCTCAATCAATTTATTTAGCCCAGCAGAGCATATTTGGGGAGAACTAGATTTAAAATAAAAAGAAAACATGACATATAAACACATAATGGGAAGTAAAAACAATAATCACAGAAGCATGGAGGAAAATCAATGCAGAAATTACAAAAACTCAATAAATCTATATCAAGATGTCCAAAAGTTGTTGTGGACACTAAAAGATATCCTACTAAGTTCTAAATTAAGAAAGAAATAAAATATTTTAAGCTATGTTGAGATTTTTGTTAAGTGTTCTAAGACTTTAGTGGCGTAATTTTTCAGGAGCTTTTTGATTATGAATTTTTAAAAATAATAGTTATACAATTTTTAAAAAAATAATTATGTCATTCCACCAAGAACAAGTTACAGATATAAAAAAATTACAATTCCAAAATATTAATTTTTATTAGTCGGAAACAATAAATTTTATAGGAAATTGCAAGTGTACGAACACTTTTTGGGTTCACTGTATATACACAGAGATTAGAGTTTGATTCATAACACAGATAGAACTAAATAATACATGTTCTGAAAATTTAAATTCAATATCTTAAAAATATTTTGTGTAGGGATCAGCATCTGGTTTTGTTAACTCCAATTCCAGTTTACTAATTATGCTATAACTTTGCTTCTAGATATCATAGAAACAAAAATAGAGTATTTTTGGAATCTTAAATGTATAGTCTTTAAAATAAAAACACAAAAGTAATTTTTGAAAATTTTCACCAAAACTGTGAATTTTGGGTAGTCACATATCTTAATGAAATTTACTTGATTCATAATAAGTCACATTGTTGATTTTTTGGGCACTTGCTTATAGGCAAATAATAATTTAAGTATTCCTTTGCTACATTGGAATAGTTTTATTTTCATATTGAACTTTAAAATAGCTTGCATGTCTTGAAAAAGGCAAGCCTACAAAATAAATTTTTGTTTTCAATTAGTAATCTTTTTAAGAGACTAATTTCTTGTAGATTTTAAAGAACTTTTCTAGCTTATTGGTAAACGTATGGAAAATGTCTTAAAAGTTCTCATAAAGAAATTATTTCATTACATTTATTTTATGGTTCCTTTATTGTGACTATAGTGTTTTGTTTATTTGGATGAAAATAAATGAAGTATATATATCAGATTCTTTATATTTAACCCAATATAAATATATTTTATGTTTTTACTCATTAAAGAAAGGTAGAGAAAAATTATGTTTTTACCATAAAAAATCTGGCATATCATGTATACTATCGTATTACATGCACTTATACTTTCAAGTAGCAATTTTTAATTTTTATGTTTATTTGCCGAAAATGTGCACCCCCATTTTCATGAAGAAACCTGAGATGTATGTGAGTCATGCTCTTAAAGTTTGAAAGTCATTTATTCTAAGCTTTAGTAAAAAATAGTATACATCTAGAAGTGCAACCCTTTAAGTTCATAAGGAATGCCATTTCTTTTAAATAACCATTATTTTGATCTATGTAGAAATCTAATTTTTTTTCCTGTGCTCACATTTTTTAAAGCTCTTATTTTTATACCTGGTATATAACGTGCACGCATAAAATTCAATCTTATTTTTTGTGTTAAAAGTGTGCACCATACACCAGATTTTACGATACATATTACCACAACAATGCCAATGTTCAAGATAACGTGCCAAGTTGGTGACCCTGATTTTGCATGTGTCGTATGCGCCAGATTGACTACCATGTGTTGTATTACATATAATTTCACCAATATGGTTGCAATATTATGAAAGTACCAAAAATTAATACAGCTTGGGTACAAAAACTCCTGTATGCAGGTATGTTGTACACAAGTGAAAAAACATAAATCTTGGTATATACTTACGTATTATCACAACCAATTGGTGACATTATATGAAACAAAGCACCTGTTTACCAATTCAGCACGTTCAACACACAGGAACTCGGAGGGTACTTGTGTATTTTTGCGACAATCGCTGACTCTAAATAACTCGCTGAGTTGGCCACCCCGATTTCCTATGTGTGGTACACACTGAATTGGCTGCCAGGTGCTTCATTTCATATAATATCGCTAATAGGTTGCAATAAGACACAATTACCAATCAGGGTTGCCAACTTGGTGTGTTATTATTAGATTTGGCATTTGTTGTGATAATACGTAATTTGTTCAGTCTGACGTATTTGAAGCACAATTAATTTAAATTATAGTTTTAAGAAACATGCTTTTTTATCAAACTAAAAAGTAAGAAATAAATCTTAATATAAGAATAAAATGATTAACTAGAAAATTAATGTCATCGTGGTAAAGGCGTGGGGTCCTCTGTACTACATTTTTACACTAACTCTGCATTTTGGAATAGAACTAGTAAGAAATTATAACAATTGATATTGAGCACCCCACTCTTTTATATGCAGTTATTATTTTTCCAGTTTCAATTTTATTTTTTTCTGCTTTTTTCTTGGCATTTCTAAATACCTTTTGTTCTATTTCTTTAAATCCTGGCATTCATATTTTTCTAATTGGTTTTCTATAAAAAAAAGTACTTATGTTTTTGCTTCTTAATGTAATTCCTTTTTTGCCAGGAATAAGCCATTCTTTTAAATTATTGTCGTGTTGAGTTCTTAGTGGGAGACCATCATCATTGATTGAATACTATTGGATGCCAAAATTTTTGCAGCGATTTCAAAACCACTTCTAAAAGATGTTTAATGTGTAGTGTACTGATAGCAAATTAGTTCCTGTATATATTGTTCCAATGTGTGGTATTTTTTTAACTGTTGTTTTTATAAATGTGAAATTCAGGTAGACGTGCAATATTTATAAAAATTGTATTTTTTAAATCTTTTATCTAGTTTCTAAATTATGAATGCTTTATTTTTAATTTGCACTAATTTCATTTCTGCTTGTTAGTACAAATCTTGATTTTTAATGTTTCCACTCATAATTTGTTTTAAATTTTGATATAGCTCTGAATTTTTTTTATACATATTTTATGGATAAAATTAATCTATGAATTTCATACATTTTGCACTTTCTGCCAAAGACCATTGGTTTCACATTGTAGCCTTTGTCCTTATGTTCTAAATACTCATACAGGTATATCATATCACTACATGTGTTATGCTAAATTTTGTAGATAGTCATTTCGAAAACTATATAATTATGAACAACCTTTGTAAAAATTTCACTCTAATGAGAAAACTTTCAAAATTCCTTTCAGAACCAGCTATCTATAAATTCTGCAGTAAATAATTTAGATGACTCGCATATCCTAACATGTAATTTATTTGAAACAACACTGTTTGAAAGGCATTTTCACTCACATTTTGTAACTCAAAGACATGATTTGATAAAAAAAATTAAAAAGTTGTTTATTTATGTATTTTTACACACTTTCCTATATTTACAATAATAATTCAATATATATTACACTAAAACATAATCTGTTCTGCACAAATAAGGATGGAGTTGACTATAATATGGATTAGATAGTGTTTATAAAAAAAATTTCACAAATTTCACTTATATTCTTGTTTATTTTTTATGTATATATGTATGTGTATAATTTCCAGAATAAATATTTCAACAATATGATTTTGGTTTGTTTTATTTTTCTTGTTAACAGTGAATAATTGAAAATAAAATGCTGTATAAAGTAGAAAAATGGCTAGATTATGATTCTGTTGCTCCTTGGGATGTTATTTTTTCTTTTAAATGGGTGCAGAAAACTTCTCTAAAAACTCTTTCCAGTTGGTTAAAAACTTGTTTATTATAAATGTTTTTTAATGCAAAAATCTACTGTTTTAGTTGTTTTTACATTCTTCTAAGGACTGAAATTTTTAAGTATTTTAATTTTAAAAAAACCATTAACTTAAAAACTATAATATTTGTTTTCTTTGGTGATAGGAGAGTGTAAAATCAGTTGATTTAACAAAAAACGATCTTAATTTTTAATATAGCAATGCATTTTCTTTATTTCCATGTGGATAGATGTTTCTATTTAAACAAAACAATTGATATAAAGAGTACTTACACACCTGGGCCTAATGAGTGTTAGTTTAGTCAAAAGGTTTTTTTCTTCAGGTTACATAATATGTAAAAAAGCTATTTCTTTCTGGCATTGTTTTGAAATTTTTACTTAGAAAAATCTGTTATTTATCATAATGTTTCCTAGATATTTCTAATAACTTATTATTGAAGGGCTGAATTTTTTTAAATAAAAGTTAATTTTCTGCTTGTATATGATTTTAAGGAAACAATATAATGCTTCTAGAGAAACATAAATATAAATAATGAATCAAATTGCTTCTGGAACTAGTTCAAAATGCATACACATTTGTTTAACTATTACATCGAATTCATTTTTGCAGTTTTCAAAGATTTATATTTGCGGTAAAAGTTCGAAGACATGCAGTTTGTGATCAAATAATAGTTGCATTTTTTTTTCTCGAAAAGTAATATTTTTGTTGATACTTGCGTATTGTCGCCACCGTATTGGCGACATTATATAAAACGAAGTACATGGTTGCTAATTCAGCGCGTAGGACACATGCGAAATCGTTACTGCCAATTTGGCGAGTTATCTTTAACTTAGGCACTTTCGCGATAATATGCGAGTACCTTTTTGTTACACACAATAAATGTAAAATGAATTTTGATTTCGAAGTTAAGTGTAAAAATTTCATGAAATGAAAATAAAATAATACGTAAGATGTAGAAAGTGAAAATTTACAACTCAGGTATCACATTTTTAAATCCCTTAAGATTTGGGTTAATAAATATTTTTCTGTTAAAAATTCATATTAGATCAACAGTACCGAAAATAAATGCTATTCATACTCATTTTATTGTTTTAACTCATATTTGATACATTAACAGATTCAAATATGAGTGCATTATATACTCATATCGATCTTTCATTCTCAAAAATTTGATCCCGTAACAGGTTCAAAAATGAGAATGTACTTGTGTCTCGATATGAGAATATCCGATTCTCAGATTTGAGTAAGCGTGCATCGGAGCTATTTTGAGAATGTGAAGTACTCAAAAGTGAGCTGTTTGCTCTCAGTTTTGAAGATCGTTTCTCGCAGTGTAATGACCGTTGTCAATGTCCAGGCCTATAGGCCTAATACCTTAAACAATCATTCAAACTGAAACGAGTTCTATCCGCGGAACTTCGACTAATCCTCTTGGAGAAACTATTCTTTAACTGTGATTTTAGTTTAAAAATCGCTTTCCGTAGAGATGACTTGATATTATATTAATGTAAATTATATTTAAACCCTAGCATTGGAGTGTATGAGGTTAATCGTGAAATTACGAAATAGTAGAAAGTGATTTGTGACTAAGGAAGTCGTGCGGTCTGAAATTAATATCCATCTTTGTGTCCACCTGGAATTGTGGAAGGAAATAGAAGTGGATTTGTACCAAGCTGTCGTTATTCGAGAAGGACTTGTATAGAGATAAGTTTAGGTTGACAAAAGATAAGTTTTTAGGAATAATCTCATTAGTTAGATTAAGCATTTAGATTTAAGATTGCGGTTAAGGAATAAGTTGCATACCGTTCATAAAGTGTTAGATATAAAATAAAAGTAACTATTTTTAAAATCACGTCTACTTCTTCTGCAGACCCTCTTACACTTGCAAACTCTGGGTACCGACAAACTCATTTAATCGAAATGAGACCTTGGTCGAGCTGGTTTGTGCTTGTGAGTCGTGCATATTTATTTGTTTCAAACTACCGTTTGTATATGAGTACTTAACACTTCCTACTTTTAAGGATCATAAGTAGAGCCCACTTTTGCAAAGAGGCCCAGTGCCTCAAATCTTAAGACGTCCCTGCCTCCAAGACAGTCAGAAAACCAAAAAAGACAGAAAATGTTTTCTATACTTGGGTCAGCATTATTTGTGAGCAAAATTTTTCTTGCTTGAAGATCAACAAGAGTTAATATAGATGCAAATCGGGTGACATTAACTAACAGGCTGTGACGAAAACTTCAAAAAACAATCTCATTCCTGTTTTTAAAAAAAAATTGTAGGAAAGTGTGATAGGGTACATTAAACTGATTCTAAAATTAAATGTGCTAGCAGCTGTGAACATGGAATTAGCCCAGTAAATAAACTGAATTAAATTGGCACTTTTTTATTTAACTTATATTTATTGATTTTTATAGTGCAATTTATGCCTTTCTCAGAAGTAAAATTAACTAATAAATGCAATCATTTTAAAATGCTGTGGCCCTCCGGTATTCTCCGTTTAAAAATGTGGCCATAGAGCCAAAACAGTTGCCCATTCCTGTTCTATGATACAGCAGACTTTTAAAATATTCGACTGTATAGAGTAATGTGTATGAATCTTATTTTTTTTTAAAATTAATATGTTACTTAAGTACACTCATGTCCATAAATTAAGGACAATTCAGAATCACACAGAAATTGAACTCTAAAATAAAAATTTTTACCTGTAGAATTATCACACACATCTTGAAGAAGAATATGCAAATTACAGGAAACCACCAGATGGCGCGGTAAGTACGTTACAATGACGAGAGTGTAAGAGAGGGTATATAAGGAATGGTGGCAAAGAAGTAAAATTGTTCACAAGCGCTTTAAAAGCCTTTTTAAAAGACCTTAAAAGTGCAATAACCGCATAGTTATAGCACAAAGGAAGCATTTGGATGATTTTTTACGCGGTAGAATTATCAGACGACTGGAATATGGACGTACCCAGCTGGAAGTATCCGAGGAACTTGGAATCGCCCAGAGTGTCATCTCCAGGCTTTGGCAACGATTCCAAGATGATGGTAATGTGAGTAGATGTTACAGCACAGGTCGCCCCCGAGTTACAACGCCGAATGAGGACCGGTATTTGGCAGTTACTGCCAAAAGAAACAGACGGAGCACAGCATCAGACCTATCTCGTCAGCTCTCTTCAGCTACCGGTACGACAGTTTCAAGGCAGACCGTGTACAGACGCTTAGGGCACATTGGTCTATATGCTCGTATGCCTGTCAAATGTGTTCCCCTTACCGCAACTCACTGTCGTCTGCGATTAACCTGGAGTAGAGAGCATGCATTGTGGACACCGCAACAGTGGTCTTGTGTGATGTTTTCCGACGAGTCCAGGTTTAGTTTGCGGTCTGATTCTAGCCGGACTTTCATATGGAGAGCGCCAGGTACCTGTTACCACCAAGAGAACACCATTGAACGACGCCGTTATGGTGGTGCAGGATGGCTCGTTTGGGGAGGAATTATTCTTGGTTCCAGAACTGACCTGCATGTTCAGAGTGTAACGATGACAGGCCACATCTATCGGGATGTCATTCTGGAACAACATGTACGTTTGTTTCGGGGCGCCATGGGTGCTGAATTTCTGTTTATGGATGACAACGCCCGTCCTCACCTTGCAAACATTGTAGACGAATGCCTTCAATCGGAGGATATCACCCGTATGGATTGGCCAGCATACTCACCGGACTTGAATCCAATAGAGCATGTGTGGGATATGCTTGGCAGACGAATTGCAGCCCGTCAACCCCCTCCCACCTGTCTACTGGAACTTCGGAGGGCATTGCTTGATGAGTGGTGTAATATTCCCCAAGATCAGATTGATAATTTGATACTCAGCATGCGTAGGCGTTGTAAGGCCTGTATTGCATCGACCGGGAGACATACTCCGTATTAACCATCATACTAGCCATGTTATACTGTTTTTTGTAAATAGGTTATTTTTTGAAATTTGCTCCAGGGAGTAAAAATCGCAATTTTTATTAATTATGTCAAACATATAGCATCTTTTTTGCTCTTTACCTTTTGTTTAATAAATAGACTTTATAAATAAGTCAAATTTGCTTTGCTTCTGTCTCTTTCTTTGCCTGAACTTTATTATCCTTAATTTATGGACATGAGTGTATATTACGCAACACAAAAAAATTTTAAGCGATATTTAATAGTGCTCAGTATTAGAGACGTCTTACGGCATGGACCCGAGTCCAGGACCTCGTTTCGTTCTCGACTTTTTCTTAATGATTAGGATCCAGATAATTTTAATGGTCAAATATTATTCCCGTACACATTCTCTGAAAAACAGGAAATTTCAAACTGCGCCAAATGGGCAAAAGTTGCAAGGCTATATTATTATATGATGGCCGCTGTCCATGTCTAGGCCTAGGCTTAATACCATAAACAATCCTTTAACTCATGTAGTCGAAATGCGGCCATCGGTCAAGCCGATTGTGCCTAGGTTTTTGAGATTGTGAGTCGTGCACATTTATTTGTTTCAAATGACATTTTGAACGAGTATTTAATAATGCATGCTATATACTGTCTACTTTTAAAGATCTCAGGTAGGGCCTCAAAGAGTCTTAAGATGTCCCTGCTCAGTATAAAGAAGTAGTATGAATAAGCAAACTCTCACGATACGGGAGAAGGATGAAAAAAATAAGGTGAACGAATTAATATTTCTTTTATCTGGAAAAAATGCTTTTAAAGCGAAAATTATTTCAGTAAGATTTTTAACAGGAAAAAGTAAAACCACTTTTAAATAGCCTAAGTTTTACTATTTACAATATTGCTCAGCAAAATTTCATTCCAACATTACATTTTTTTTTTATCATTCTCAATTTTATATTGAACATTTTTTTTTAATTTTAATTATATAACGATCAACTCAAAATAACTAGAGAAAATTTCAGCTCTTATCTCGGAGTATTTTAAAAATTCAGAATTTTTTGCAATTTCTTTTGATACATCTTTCTCTTGAAAATACCAAATGGGAACAAAGGGAAGTGAACGCATTTTATTGCTCAGAGACAGAAGATTAGATAATATCGGTTTTAAGATACGTCATAAAAGAAACTTTATCCTTTATTATCTGAACAAATAAAGAATATTTGATGTGACAAAGGTTGAAATTTCATTTTTTTGCTAAATTACATTTTGAAAAGAAAAGTTGCTTTTCTAGTAAAAATATTTCATATCTTCATTTGAAGAAAAAGAGAACCTCCAATACACACACACATATTTTTGACAAAAATAAGCCAAATGTATCATCGTAATTAATATTAATAAACACTGGACATCTTCCTGAAAACATTAAAAAAATCACTTTAATTCATATACTGGAAAAATGCACTCTTGATAAATATGGAAAGCAAGGTTATTTGCTTTCGTGCAGGTATTTTATTTGATACGCATTTGTCGCTATTGAATACAATGTATACAGTGGCTGATGCTGGTTAAATCTGCCAAGGCTCAAAGTTCTCCCTTGGCGTAGTGTGAAAGTTTGGAGAGTGGGAAAAAATTATATATATACGTCACCACAATAGCCTCATGTTCGGCTGAAGAACAATAAAAAACAACGAATCAATCTAATCGATATTCAATGTAGTTGATAATATGGAGAGTCAAATGGGCCAGTTCAAGTATTTATTTCATCATCTGACCATGATGCGAAATTATGAGATGTATTGACTGTAGATAGCGGAATTTCGCATCAGATAGAAACAGATATAGTCGGAAGGGTTTAATAAACAAACAATAAAATAAACTTCATTTTCGACAGAACTCAAAACGCAACCATATATTTCGTATTAACAATAAAACGTACAAATTAGGATAATAATTTTTAATATTTACCGTAAAATCTGGAGTATAACGCGCACCTATAGTTTCAAGCTGCCTTTTTTAATTTTGAGGTATATTCATTGTATAATGCGCACTCCCTTTTTTCGAAGGAACCTAAAATGTACGTACGCAATGCTCTATGTTTTAAAGTAATTTATTCAAGGTATTATATCCCACAATTTTGAACAAATAGTATACTTCTAAAACTACAACCCTTAAATTCATTCATTTATTTCTTTTAAATAAACAGTTTCCGATCTATGTAAAAGTCTAACATTTTGTATACTCATCTATTTTTTTGGAGCTATCATTTATATATACCCTGCGTATAACGCGTACCCTTAAATTTCTATCTTATTTTTTGTGTTCAAAGTGCGCGTTATACGCCGGATTTTAAGGTACATATTTATATAAATTTTTCATATAAAATTCTTTAATTTTTTAATCATAACTCAAGTAAGAGAACTTGGCAATGGACTAAAATTTTAAATTTTCGTAAAAGTTGATCAAGTTAACTAATAAGATTTCTTATTCAGATTTGTTTCTTGATTGATTGGGTTTTATGTGATATTGATAAACACACGTTAACTCTCGCAGTATGCTTCTCGTATATATATAATCATATTTATCATCTTAGTTTTACAATGATTATGTTAAAAGTTCTTTGCAATTATTATATTTACTTTTTACTCCTAAAATACATGTTTCAGCGATACTGAATTTGATTACTTACTCTTAACAATAGCAATTTGCAAATTTACTCCGTCAGAGCTCATGTTGTAGCGGTATGGAAGTTAAAAGAATAGTGCAAACTCAGGTGTAATTCTCATCATTTAACCGTGATTCAAAATTATGAGGTCTCTCAACCCATACAAATAAATAGAAGCCAATTCATTCCTGCTTAGTATTTCAATGCATGAAAATCATTGATTTATTATTGAACCGATTGAATTTACATCACACTAGTATTACATTTATTTTTCAAGTGAGTGCCATTTGTATACCTCATTAATCAACCACCCTTTAAAACATTAAAATCTCTGTTGCGTTAGAAAATCTTCTAGTGTATATAGAAGAGAATAAATTCACACGAAATCAAAAGCTATTGGCTTGTTTCGGGAGAGAAAAAAAAAGAATATGCGAATCTGTGCGATCACCACCGTTTCATAATTTAGTATGCAGCTCTACAGTTATATTAATCAAACCATGTCGACAAAACAGTAACACAACCGACTAAAATTGTGAAAAAAATTTTGCCTTATTTTTTCTTCAAAAATGCATTATAACCCATCCTTTATAGAGAGTTGTACGATATTAACGACATACGAAGCTTCAAATCATAAATCGCTCTATTAAAAAGATAAACCATCCTTGCACTCATTTTCCTTTCAATATTCCTATAGAAAACCTATTTATTCTAACTGTTATTTGGTTTTGATGCCATAGTAGTCAGAAATTCATGATCGTGAAATCGTGACCGGTGATGCTCAGGTCGTGCACCCACACAGCAGGAGGTTCAGAGTCCCAATTCCAATAAAAACCCGTAGAGTGGAACAATGGGAGCTGGTACAATTTTTTGTGAGGCTGGTGCTGGACTTCCAAATTTTTTCAAGGTGTAGAAATTGGGACAAGAAAGTACTTATATCATTCTAGTAACTTCGTTAAGGTTCCAAACTATTTATTCCCTTCACCAAGAGCCCCAAAGAGTTCTATAGTACATTCATTCAACCAATTAATCGAGATATTAAGAAATATTTCTAATAAATATTGATAAAGAATTTCAAACAGAAAATTACTAGTGTGGTCTTCCATGGGGCCGTCGTATAATGATTATAGGGAAAGTAGCAATAGTTCAGGTGTTATGCACAAGAAAGAAACGTAAATTTCTACAAGGATTTTAAAGTCATCTCACAGCTCTCTCTCTGGCACCTTTTTTTTTCTTCATATTTCCATACAAAGACTTTTGAGAAACGAAAATTTCACATAAAAACTAGAATTCGATATTTCCGTAATATGTCTTCTGTTTTGGTTCGATTTTTCTGTGGGAATTGGGGTTTCAGTTAAAGCTTAGTATTGCTACTTCGCAACTCCATCTGCATTCTATTAAAGACGAAAATATTAAATTAGGATCCTCTTTTAAATATGTTACCAATATCAAAGAATAATTCGCAATGTGTTTGATAAGTATACGTTTTTCAATTTATTTTGAATCTATTTATTTTCTTATATTATAAAAATGAAAAACTTCTTCCACATGTTTTATTTCTTTGTTAATTTTTTTTTTATTTTACACATATATTACGTAATCTTTTATGAATATTTATTAAAATAAGAAATAAAACAAAATATAAAATATAAATATTCATTCAATAAAGTTACATAAAAATTAAATTTTGATGCGCGAACTTCATCACCGCACCACTCTACTTAATATCGCTATATCATTGGAATAATTTGTGACTTTTAATTTAAAACATTCTACATGTGTTCAGTTCCTAAGCAACTCCTTTGTAGACTCAAAATATATTTCTCATATGTAAAAAGATTTATTCTTATACTAGCTGAAATGCCCGTTCTTCGCACGGGTTAAGTGTTAAAAACATAAATTCATCTATTATAGCAATTATAATATTTTAGTGAGGATAAACCCTGTATGAAAAAAGTAGTATAACCAAAAATTAAAAATATTTTTTTTCAAATGAATGTTTTCACTATAAATAATTTTAAACAAATTGCAATTTTGCCTCAAAGTAAATAATAATTTAACAAAAACAAATATTTCAATGTAAGAGAGAAAATTAGCAAGTTGAAGAGTAAATAGATATGAATAAATGCAAATATAAATAAAAATTATTAAAGAAAAAGTGATAGCAGTTGTAAGTTTCTGCTATGGGAACTATGGGTGAAACAACCTGCAATAGATGAACCGAAAGAAAAAATGAATGATGATAAACTGATTCACTAAATGCTATCATAAATAAAAAATATTAGAAAGCCTTCAACTGAAAAAAAAAAATTAAATTAGCATTGTACCCATACCTCATATAATACTATCTAACATCTCTGCAATACATCTAATATAGAGTATTAGATGTAATTCAATACTAAAAAAATTTAATTAGTATGAACTAAAATTAAAATCTACCTAAAACAGGTCCCCGTTGAAATAGTCCAGAACCAACAACAGTACTAAATGAAACAAATAATAAACCATATTGTTAAAAAACACATTCTTAAAACAATACTTTTTTGCAATATTTCTATTAAAAATTACAATTTGATTGCAAAGAGCAAAAGAATGAGTACATACAATGATAAATAACTATAGTAATAATTAAAATATACATATCGTATATGGACAGTATGATAACATAAAATATGCATATGATCTCCAAGAAACTACGCGAGGAACAGATTATCAGAAGCAACGTAAAATCATTTCAACACTGAATTTTAAAGAAACCCAGAGGGAAATATGAGAAAATCTTTTCAAGGTGCATCCTTTTTCTGTGCAAACATTTTTGCGACCACACCTGATACAGTTTTCTGATTTGCAAGATTGCCAGAAACAAAGTTAAGTCATGACGAAAAATCTGGTCAAAATGGAATTCCAAAGAAAATATGAGAATATTATTCCAAGGTCACCTTATCATAGTTTCAGCAAATAGCTTTTTGTTAAATTTATGACTTTTTCTCATTTAAAACAAAGATGAATTCGTATCGGTCATAAGGACCATAAGGCAAAAAACTGCGACACGCAAAAAAAACACATGATACATACTGGTTCCTCATAAATATGAAGCATTATCTTCACGATATTACCAACATGTTAAGAACAATTAGTTTGAATTCAGTGTCATTTTCTTTGTTATATTTTAAGTAATATTCTCTACATTGAACAAAATATTGAACATGCTGATGAAGAAATTATCATTAGTAAGGATGAATATTTATCTTCAACAACAGAAAATGGCATCGATATGTAAAACATACAACATTTATATGTAAAAAATGTATACAATGCATGTGTATATATACAATCTGCATATGAACAGATTTGGCAGAAGGAAAATTACTTTGATGAGCATTTAATCGCATCCATAGTCTCCGTGTTCATCCATAATTTTTCTAACAGATGTTTTTTTTTTTGTGAAGAAATGGACATGACAAAAAAAAATTCTGGTGAGAAGTGAAGGTGTAGTTTCATTGATTGTAAAAAAAAAACCCCCCTTTGATATTTGTGTCATGAATAGGTAATCATGATCGAAGATTCTGGTTACAAAAGGCCTCACAAATTATTATTAGGCTGAAAAGTAGACTTTTTGTGTGTGTGTGAGTCTTTGTATCACATAATTACTGCACCAACAATGATACGCAAGAAAAGGATAGTTCAGAAAAAATAAAACTGTGACACTGAAATAGGAATTATAACATCAATTTAAATTAAAACGTTATCTAAAACAGAAAAAGTAAGCCTTAATTTTGATAAAATTGCCATAAAGTTTTGAACAATAAAAAAACACATAGCAGAAAATCTTAAATATTTAAAATTGAAATAAAAGAAACAAATAAATATAAAAGTAACCTTACATATAGTATAGAAATTATAATATTAATTCAAACCAAAAGCTACTTTAAATAAAGATTTGATGAAACTACCATAAGCAAAATCTTATACGTGAATAGAAATTCTAACTTAAAATCACAATATTGACAATCTGTTAATCTCAATTAGTTTGAATTGAGTGTCATTTTCTTCAGTTGCATTTTTCTACTTTTTTTGTTACAATGGAAAAACATGGAATCTGCCTATAAAGGAAAATGGTACTTATGTATTGGCGTCATTGCAGCAAAATTTGCACCACAATATCAAAATAACAGATTCTTATATGGGAAAAAAATCAAATTTTGGTGAAAACAACCACTTTGACTGTAGTGACTCTAATACATTAGTATCAGGAAAAACAGTACCCTTTTTTAACAGAAGGAAATGTAGGAACTTAAGATTTTATTGACGAATGCCACTGTTCAAAATTACTCGCCAAGTTGGCAACGCTGATTTCACATGTGTTGTACGCGTTAAATTGGCAACCATGTGTTTTGTTTCATGTAATGTCTCTAATAGGTTGCGATAATATGTAAGAACTGAAATATTATAGGAAGATTTTTTGGTACTTATGTATTATTGCAACAATTGCCAACTCTATTAATAACTCATCAAGTTGACAACAGCAATAATTTCCTATGTGTTGTCCACACTGAATTGGCAACCATGTGCTTCGTTTCATATAATGCCATCATAGGTTGAGATAATACACAAATACCTATTTTTTTGACCAAATGGTCATGCTGACTTAGTTTCACGCTATGCATCGCCTAAATATAACTGCAGATTGATAGCATCACTAATTTCAGTTTAACAAAAAGAAAACCTCATATATAAATAAAAATTTGTATTAGCCTTTGTATTCTTACATATTAGCATCACCACAACCAAATTGGCACAAAGCAAATCACGCTATATCCACCAAAATCTGACTAATTTTTTTAAGACTGTATTCTGATAGAAAGATGCATCAGTCTTCCAGCTAAACCTGTTATATATTTTTCAATAACTAAATTAGTTTAATATGCATTGTTTTGCTTATATTTTGTATGATTATTCTGAACCATTTCTGGGTTTAGATTTAATTCTGTCATTTCTTTTCAGCTTAAAAATTTTTGATTTATTTTGTATGTAGTCATATTGTAATACCTATTTTGGTTAAAGGCTGTGTCAGGTTTATTATTCTATTTTCATTTTGACCTTTATATGTATACATTTGATTCTTCTGTAGTGTTTTTGGTTTTAGATTTAATATAGTCATTTCTTTCCCAGCTTAAGAATCTCTGATGACTTAAATCACAGAAAGTCTTAAACATGAAAAATTGAAACAGATAGAAAATAAGCATAAATATATATGAAGCAACCTTACATACAGTAAAAATTATGATATTAATTGAACCCAAGAAGCAACCTCAAATATAAAAATCAAGGTCTAATTTTGACGAAAATACCATAAACAGCTCAGAACAAAAATAAAATATGTCAGAAAATGTCATATGTAAATAAAAATTCATATTAGCCTTCGTGTTCTTACATATTAGCATCATCACAGCCAAACTGGAACTAAGCACACACAAATCATACTATATCCCAACAAAATCCAGCTGATTTTTTTTTCATATAAAAACACGTAAGAATCTTTTGATATCAAGGAGCGATTAGCATGGCGCCAATTTGGCTGTGATGACGCTTACATGTAAGTAATCATAAATTCAAACTCAAATCATGATATTGGCAATCTGATAATCCAATTAGTTTGAATGGAGTGTCATTTTCTATGGTACTTACATATTATTGCAACCTATTGGCAATATTACATGAAATGAAGCATATGGTTGCAAATTTGGCAAGTCATTTATTAAGTTGGCAATATTTGCAACAATGTGCAAGTACCAAAAAAGATTATTGCTTTTTACCTTTATCGGCAAATTCCATGTTTCATCGATGTCGCAAAATAGTACCACAATCTAGCTTACAACAAAAAGAAAAGGTACTAACGTATTATTGCAACAATTGCCAACTTGCAATAATATGTGCATATGCGAGACACTAAAATAGAAAATACAGCATTAATTTTAATTAAAAGGTTATCGAAAACAAAAGAAAATTAAGCCTTAATTTTGCCAGAAAATATTAAAAAATTTGAACATGAATAAAAGAAACGTAAATATATATATAATGTAATCTAGCATATTGTAGAAATAACATTAATTCAAACCGAAAAGCAACCTTAAATACAAAAGCAAAGGTCTGATTTTGATGGGAAGTAGGCAAGATGTACCGCTAAAGTGTACTGCTATTTATATATATAGGCAATGATTTAGTTAACAGCTTTTCTTACTTTGGGGCCGACTACCTTCTGTTGTCGTGATATGAACGTGAAATGAATTGTAGCCCAAGCACAACCTTAGATTGATAATACCACCAACATTCAGGTTAGCAAGAATAAGTAAAAGCAAATGTGCAAACCCAAGGTCCTTGCAACTGTTTTTTACCAAAATATGAACAAATCTTTTTGCATTATTGACTCTAAGAATAACAAAATTAATAAACATGGAGAAGCAAAAAATTTTCAGATACAGCAAAAAGGTTTGAAGAGTGTAATCAGGCTTTTTTGATAATCATAGTAGAGCTAAGATTAATCAGGAACATAAAATTAAATAGAACATTTTATGGAAAGTAAATATCTTTAAAAGTGGTCACAACAGTAAAAATAGTAGCTTTAGGCCAGCGTGCATTATTACAAATCACAAAAGTTGATAAGAAAAAATTATAAACAAAAATTATACACAGATACATGAATTTAATACGGTAGCGAAACTTTGGTTTTGTCCACTAACGTTGGCGGGCTAACAATCCATCTGATGTTTGATATCCCGTCACAAAATTTTCGGAGTCAAAAGTTAAGCGAAAAACGAAATCACCTCACCTGGAATATCTGTACACTTTTACGGTACATATTGCCCCCCCCCCTCTTTTTTTAAAGTACGGAAAAGGATAAAATACGTTATGAATCAAATACGATTCACATTGAAAAACATTGAAAATCTACTGTTATCGAAGTAGTGTTGCCAATCGGAAAAATAAAATTTAGAAATTTTTTTTTCTTAGGATGATTTTTTTCGAAAAACAACTGTAATTCCTCCACTAAGAGAAAAAAAAACGAATAAATACAACCATAAATAAGTATATTTACTATAAAATGTGTTGAAATTCCCCCCAAAACAGCTCGAAACATTTATTTTCGCAAAGTTATGACTTGGCATGGCTGATGACGTCATATCTCCATTTAACTGAAACATCGCATAAAAATTGAATTTTAAAAAAATCTAAAGTGAATTTCGAAAAAAACTCTTCGAGGTTAATAGCATAACAACCTATAGCTTCTACATGCCAAGTTTCATACTTCTGTATTGCTTAATTTCGCCGGTACAGCTGAAACACACAAACTTTTCTCTGATTAGTACAGATTTAGCTGAAAAATCGCTTAAAAATTGAATTTTAAAAAAATCTAAAGCGAATTTCGAAAAAAACTCTTCGAGGTTAATAGCATAATAACCTATAGCTTCTACATGCCAAGTTTCATACTTCTGTATTGCTTAATTTCGCCGAAACAGCTGAAACACACACACACAAACTCTTTCTTTTATTAGTATAGATATATATAACAAAAGCGGAAATCAGAGTACATGCAATTTTCTTCAAATAATTAATCGCTCCGGTTATGTTATCCAGCAATTTAAAATAACTGCCGATTTAACGTTATAGTAAGAGAAAAAAGAGGGAGAGAGGATAAGAAATATAAGTGTAGTATATAAAGTATATGAATAGCTTTTGCTATACGGAAATTTTTTCTCTCGAAATTTTAATTTAAATTTTATTGAGGCTGCTTTTTAGAATTACATAAATATATAAAGATATTAAGAGCAACTGCATTTTTTGAGTGATGTGATCAAGAAGTCATAATTATTTTATTGCTTGCTTTTTAGTGCGAATCAAGATAATATACAGAAACAGCTTTTAGATTAAATTTTTAAAAATACATTTTGTTTTAAAGTTTTTCCTCTTTTTTGTTGTTGTTGTAGACATTCTTCAGGAGTTGTTTTTCAAGTTGCTTTTGTCTCCTTTTCAGTCGACTTGCTGAATGAGCCATTTTAGAAAATTAAAGCAAACTAAAGCTAAGAACTGACTGATTCAAATTTTCAAACCGAGATTAAAGCGATTTAAAGATTTAATTGAGAACTAAATTTTCAGTTAAACTGCTTTTTTTTTAATAAATATTTTATCCTTTATATATCAAATAATATCTATCTAATTAAGTTTCTGCTGTAACATTAAAATGTAAATTAAACGTCCCATTTAATTCCAGAAATACGACCACTTATTTTTCTTTAAGCCCAATGTATTTGAAAAAGCATTTGTTACGAAATGTTTCACTTTACAAGTATTACACAATCGTTTTGATTTGCATTGAATATTTAAAGCTAAGAATTAGCCATGTTTAACATTAACCACACCATAACCGGACAAAAGACCGGTTTTGAATTTTTATATAGAAAATACGCATATTAGCTAATTGCTTTTAACTTCGTGACTTTTTCTTTTAATTATATACGATTAATATTCTATTATTTTGCTATTGTATTTTGAGTAATATTTGTCGTATATACCGTTATCTATCACAACCGATCATTTGACTGGGAGAATAATTTATTGCTTAATAAAATTATCGGATCACACAAATTCTGATGTACATGCGTATTCAACATATTGTATTCATTTCTACAGACTGTTGCGTTCAATCAAATAACTGTGAATTAAAATTTCAAGACAGTACCTAAAATTTTAGGTTGGAAGTAGCATTTTAGCGTAAGAAAAGATATATAACAAACACTAAAGGTATTGGTCGATAGCTTATATTTTATTTCGATAGTTTTACTTCATATTACTCTCTAATACAGGTTTCTTTTTGCCCATTAGAATGTCGAAACAATCAAGACAATAGAAGTTCTTAGAAGATATAAATAATATAAGCGAAGAGTTTTTGGAAATTGATGAGGAAGGAAATGAAGATACACTGGTTAGAAAGGATAATGATCTATTAGGCAATGAATTTGTATGGATGGATACCCACGATGAAGAGGAAACTATCGTGAACATAAGACGTGGATGAAAAAGAATGAAATTACTCTCAAGTCCAGAAGAAGAGACAGTAAACATAAACAGCACGTTGGGATTGATTTGTTTGGAAAGAAATACAAATATAGGTGGTACACCTGGAAGATCACTATTTCATAACATTTTCAGCCAAGAAGAATATGCCCAACAGGATATGCAAAACGGCATATTATGAAGGGTAAAATCAGGATTGTATTTCTGTAGATAATTGACCACCGTGTTTATGAACTATATAAGGAAATGCTCAGTATATATATATATATATATATATATATATATATATTATATATATAGAAGAAGCAAAGAGAGTGTTAGCAACCTATTGGAGTTTATCTCAAGAGAAATTAGACGTAACCGATCAAATGGCGCGGAAATATACGACAAAATCTAAGTCTGTTTCAGCATCCTTGATTTAGCTCGCATAAATTCCTGGATTTTGTACTAGCAAACGACAGGAGATAATGTCTCTGGCCAAGATTTTTTTACTCCAATTAGCAGAAGAACTTGCCCCCGATTGTCAAGAAGTTCATGAACAATCAAAAAAAAGAACAAATACGAAAAGAGCATTGCTTAAATCTACTACAGATTCTTATGAACGTAAGACGTCACATAGGATATTGTAACGGTAATAAAACCATCAAAATTTGTTCTAAATGTAAAAATATGTTTGCAGAAAATGTACAATGGAGAAACCCAGTATATGTAAAAATGCGTTGAACAATGACTTAAAAACTCTTGTTCTTTACCTTTATAATAGAAAC
>BMAO01034735.1:230116-301752 GCA_019973975.1 Trichonephila clavata
AGTAACTTTTGCTAAGATTGATGTTAAACGTATTAAAATTTTATTCAAGAGATATAAACGAAATGCCTGGAGAAAGAGGTGTGAACTACTTATCACTGCTTCCTGTTTGGCTAAGAAGTTATTAATCGAAATAAAGTAATAATTCAAAACAGTTTTTTATTGGCTTATGTAAGACTTGAAATGGAATGAAAAACTAGCAAATGAACAACATTTTTCTTTTTTATGGGGAAAAGCAAAGAGAAAATTCTAATTGGTAAAATAAATTACAATCTGGCCTTAACGTTAATTAATTTTGAAGAACTTTAATGAAAAAAATGATATAATCGCTATTTGTCACATGGAAATACTGCAATATATAATTTTATTTCCTGATTCGAGATTATTTCAAAATGAATAAAAGTGGATTTTAAAGGGGACTATGCTGACGTTTAACTGACTTTTAAAGCTATTAATCTCACCAAATACCAATATAAACGAAAAGGGTGATAGAATTGTTTGATTACAGAATTACAGATTACATGATATTATGCTTAAATATATTGAGGATGTAGAAATGTAAGGGATTCAAGCCTATATTTCATATGGCTTTGAATCCCTATGTATGACTTAAATTAATTTTCATCTACAACTCTAAGTAAGCTCTTTAACTTTTCTCACAAATCATGAGAGTGGTGCTGAATGCGACCCCATATTTTAAGAAAAGTTCTGATAATTGAAAATATAGGAGTATAGTGACTTTGAACTTATTTCACATTTTCTCTTACAGTTTGGAGAAATATGATCTTACCAATAAAAGCAACCAACAATCAATTTTCCCATTAACATTTATTGATAAAATGAATGATAATAATAATAATGTTAAATTTCTCATTTGATTTCTTAATGGTATTAATTCCTCTCCACATTGACGAATATCTGATGAAAGGATCAAGTTTTGAAAAAGCATTCGGTCAATCAGGCTTCAGAAAAAAATTAAGGGAATGATTGAATGATTACATGATTATTAGATGCTGGAGAAAATATCTGAATACAGAGCAAGAATTGAATTCGATAAATATCAAATCAAAATATTTAAATGGGGTATTAAAATGTTGAACTGTTGTTAAACTGACTAGAAGATATCCGGTACAGGTCTTATGAATATTTCAACACTTTAAAGAAAGGATGCATTTACTGGATCATTAGACAGTTTTCATTATTGTCTGAATATCTCGAAGAATGTTACGAGAATGCACACAATATGCTACAACTTGGGAAGCATTCAAATGTTAAATCCAATTTTTGTATAGAAATGACTTGTCGAAATCATAAAAGATACCCTTAAAGAAATTATTTCAATATATACGCACCTTATCATCAAGATCCAGAACTCTTTGAGCTTCGGGGTCATTTTTACGCATTCTCTTTTCTAGTTTTTCTTTGTTTCGAGCAATAATGTGAACAGCAATGAACTCGAAGAAAGCAGCGAACACCATTGTCTCACACACAGCTATCCAGACATCGCTTCCTTTGGCATAAGAGGAAGGTGGTAGATAATCACTCATTCCAGAAGAGATATTCATCATCATGTAGAAAATGGCAAACAACAAGGACAGCCTCAAAGCAATCATCTTGGCTGGAATCCAAAAGGATACCCAAGAGATGGCAACTAACAACAGGAATGGAATATACAACCTTGTCAAAAAGAACCCCATCTTCCGTTCAAATATCATACTAACTTCTAGAGCAGTATATTCACCTGAAGAAAAATCAGAAAGATATTTTTTTGTGTGTGTGAATATAGATTCAAATAGAATAAAATACATATAAAATGGCTCAAGTTAATGCTTATTTGTTCACACCCGAACGAACTAAAATCTTTTTAAGGTTCTTTAATCTTTAATACATTCATTCAAACTTCCCAACATAATACCTATTCGAAGCGTCATAAAATGAGTTACCTTCATGTTTATTATTTAATGATTCACTAGCCTTTAAATACAGAAATTATTTCTTTTTCAAGAGCACTAGAGAATGCTATAAATCCTTAAAATTACTTTACACTCTCTTTTTAAATTTGCGCCGTTATAGAAAATCCTTCATAAACTGAGTGATACAATGAAATTTTTTTAACTGATCTAAAAGATCATAATTCCATGTATTGTTTTAATGTATATATTTTCGCCTTGCACATATTTTTAATATTTCTTTTAAACAAAGTTTTTGACTTGTTTAAAAGAAATATGTGGTCAGGTTTTTTTAATTAATTTCTTTTCATAATACATATGCTACGTTTTAACAAATTATCATTTTACATTTAAGAGAATTTAAGCTTAACGTAAAGATATAAAAATATGTGTCACGTATTTAGTAGATACACACCTGAGTCGAAAATATCTCACTACAATAAGCATGAGGGAGCACTGTAAATACAATAACATTTCAAAATTAACAAAACTGTAGAAGAACCCCGAAATGCTCTTTAGCAGGAACTTATGAAAATTTAACCATTTATTACAGGCCATTTACTATTCAGCTTTCATAAAGAGTAGAAGTATAGCCTTAAGAATTTTTTTTTTAAATTCACAAAATAGACTAAGCGTCGCTGCTGTATGGAACAGCGTCGAACGAATAACACTTTCTGATCAGTTTGAGACGAACGTATGAGAGAAACCGGGAAGCTTGTTTCGAGTGAATTATGAATCAACCGAATGAACACATCCTGCTTAAGGTATAGACTTACCAAAGGTAAATTTTGCATGTCGAACCTTTTCCTTTACATCCTTTACTTTAAAAAGTAAAAGATTGATATGTTCATTGACAGTGATGGGAGGATTCATTTTCCTTCGATCCCAAGAAAGCTCTAACTTATCCCGGGTTCGACCATCTGAAACAAAGATATTAGATTTTTTTTCAAGAAAGTAATATTTTTGGGTACTTTTTCTTGATAACATACAGGTATGAAACATTATATGTGCTTCCAAATGTAATGCGAATTATAAATTGAAGTTCGAAAATATTCGGCATTCATTTTTTTAAGCGAGAAGGGTTTATTGTAATGTCAATTATCAGATTAAAAGTTAATCTGTACTAACTACAGTTGCACTGCTTAAATCTATTTTTTGTACCTTAATTACGATTTGTTTGATTTCATGAGTATATATATATAATTCAAATGATATATGCTGTTTTTTATTTCCTCCAACTGGCAAAATAACGCGTGCATTTATATAATGAAAATTGTCAGAGGTGATGCTTAGTTGGTCATCCTTTTTATTCCTTCAATCAGTCGCGGAATTTCAAATGAAAGAGAAATGAGTAAAAAATGCTGACTCAAGAGAACAAAATAGGATATAGAGGTCATTCAAGATGGAAAGATAAAATTTTATATAGTCAGTATTAATAGTTACTTAATTTCTGCGGTTAGCAAAAAATTCATTTGCGTATATAAATTTTGAATTCTGAAACTACGAAAGAAGATGTTATAGTTGTTCTTATCCTAAATCATGAAATTATATTTTCCATATGTTGAAAGAATCCGAATTCGAATAATAAAATATTTTTAGATATTCTAACGAGATTAATTTTTTACTTGGAACCAATACTACAAAAAATGAACTCAGTTGCATAAATAAAAAATAATGTACAAATATTTTTACAAAAAGTTGATGTATAAATTGCCTCTAAATCCAGTCTTTGTTTTTATTGATAATAGTTTTAGTTCATTGTTTTTGTAGTATATCATTGTATACTTACAGCTTTCAATCATAAATACGCATTGCTGTTTATCATGCGGAAATTTCTTGAAATCCATGGGACAGCTAAGGGTTACACTTACTCTGTAACAAATAATTATAAATAGATTATTTTCTGAATCACAAGAGGATTAATCTATACTAATAAAAGAAAGAGTTTGTGTCTTTGTGTGTTTCAGCTGTTCCGGCAAAATTAAGCAACCCAGACGTATGAAACTTGGCATGTAGAAGCTATAGGTCGTTATGCTATTAACCTCGAAGAGTTTTTTTCGAAATTCACTTTAGATTTTTTAAAAATTCAATTTTTATGCGATTTTTCAGTTAAATGGAGATATGACGTCATCAGCCATGCCAAGTCATAACTTTGCGAAAATTAATGTTTCGAGTTGTTTTGGGGGGAATTTCAACACATTTTATAGTAAATATACTTATTTATGGTTGTATTTATTCGTTTTTTTAACTCTTAGTGGAGGAATTACAGTTGTTTTTCGAAAAAAATCATCCTAAGAAAATGTTTTTTCTAAATTTTATTTTTCCGATTGGCAACACTAATTTGATAACAGTAGATAACAGTTGGAACATGCATTGGTTTTCCAGTTAAGCCTATTATGTATTTTTTCAATAACTAAATTAAATTCGTTTAAGATACACTTTTGTTTTGCTTATATTTTGAATGATTATTCCGAACCATTTATGGGTTTAGATTTAATTTTGTTGTTTTTTTTTCAGCTTAAAAATTTTTGATTTGTGTATAGTCAATTGTAATTTCTGTTTTGGTTTAAGGCAGTGTCACATTTATTATTCTTTTTTCCTTTTGACCTTTATATGTATTCATTTGATTCTTCTGTATTGTTTCTGGTTTTAGATTAAACTGTGTCATTTATCTTCCAGAAATTTCTGATTTTTTTTTGTGGTCAGAGGTTTTATGTTATAATTTTTTTTTTACAGTAATTCTAAATTGAATTGGTTTAATATGCATTTTTATGATTTGCAGTTGTTAATGTTGATTGTTGTTTAGATGTTTGTTTAAATGTTGTAATTACTATTTTAGGTTAAGTGCCACGTTTATTTTATGAACTACCATTAGAGGTAATTATTTTCAATTGTTAATGTTGATTAATATGTTGTTCTAAACAATGACCCAAGTATACGAGCTGTTGAATTTTAGGTATGATACATCCCCTTGCCAAGTTGTCCCAAATGATGGTGATGGCTTCTGTCTCTTCAGTTCAATTTCTTATTTGTTGTGTGCAATCCAGTATTATTGTTTGACGGCATTTATTATCAACAACTGGAATAGATTTAAGGTATTTACACTTGATCATGAATTGAACAACTACTCATCTGGCGAAGCGTATAAAACTGCCATGTTGAACCCTAGGACTTACTGCTCCTCTTTTGAGTTACAGGCTGTCTGAACTCTGTTCTTTCGGTTTCCAGATTTTTCATAAGGGATATATCTCTTTGCTGTATTTTGGTGAGAATTGTCAAACTGTGTGTGTGTGTGTGTGTGTGTGTGTGTGTGTTAAAAACATGAGGTTCAGTGGCAAAAACTTGGATACCTATGTGTTTGTTTCTTCTTATATTGAATTAAAATTTTTGAAAGCAACACTTGAGTCATCAGAAATTCTTAAGGGCTGGGAAAAAATGACTATATAAAATCTAAAACCAGAAACAGTACAGAAGAATCAAATGTATACATATAAAGGTCAAAATGAAAATAGAATAATAAACCTGACACAGACTTAAATCAAAATAGGTATTTCAATTGGCTACATACAAAATAAATCGAATTTTTAAGTTGAAAAGAAATGACAGAATTAAATCTAAACCCAGAAAAGGTTCGGAATAATCATACCAAAAAGAAGGTAAAACAATGTATATTAAACTAATTTAGTTATTGAAAAAATATATAACATGTTTAGCTGGAAGACTGATGCATCTTCCTATCAGAATACAGTCTTAAAAAAATTAGTCAGATTTTGGTGGATATAGCGTTATTTGCTTTGTGCCAATTTGGTTGTGGTGATGCTAATATGTAAGAATACAAAGGTTAATATAAATTTTATTTATGTATGAGGTTTTCTTTTTGTTAAACTGAAATTAGTGATGCTATCAATCTGCGGTTATATTTAGGCTATGTATAGCGTGAAACTAATTCAGCATGACCATTTGGTCAAAAAAATAAGTATTTATATATTATCGCAACCTATGATGTCATTATATGAAACGAAGCACATGGTTGCCAATTCAGTGCGGACAACACATAGGAAATTATTGCTGTTGTCAACTTGAGTTATTAATAGAGTTGGCAATTGTTGCAATAATACATAAGTACCAAAAAATCTTCCTATGATATTTCAGTTCTTACATATTATTGCAACCTATTAGAGACATTACATGAAACGAAACACATGGTTGCCAATTTAATGCGTACAACACATGTGAAATCAGCGTTGCCAACTTGGCGAGTAATTTTGAACAGTGGCATTCGTCAATAAAATCTTAAGTTCCTACATTTCCTTCTGTTAAAAAAGGGTACTGTTTTTCCTGATACTAATGTATTAGTCACTACAGTCAAAGTGGCTCTTTTTTCACCAAAATTGGATTTTTTCCCATATAAGAATCTGTTATTTTGATATTGTGGTGCAAATTTTGCTGCAATGACGCCAATACACAAGTACCATTTTCCTTTATTGGCAGATTACATGTTTTTTCATTGTAACAAAAAAAGTAGAAAAATGCAACTGAAGAAAATGACACTCAATTCAAACTAATTGAGATTAAAAGATTGACAATATTGTGATTTTAATTTAGAATTTCTATTCACGTATAAGATTTTTCTTATGGTAGTTTCATCAAATCTTTATTTATTTAAAGTAGCTTTTGGTTTGAATTAATATTATAATTTCTATACTATATGTAAGGTTACTTTTATATTTATTTGTTTCTTTTATTTCAATTTTAAATATTTAAGATTTTCTGCTGTGTGTTTTTTTATTGTTCAAAACTTTATGGCAATTTTATCAAAATTAAGGCTTACTTTTTCTGTTTTAGATAACGTTTTAATTTAAATTGATGTTATAATTCCTATTTCAGTGTCACAGTTTTATTTTTTCTGAACTATCATTTTCTTGCGTATCATTGTTGGTACAGTAATTATGTGATACAAAGACTCACAAAAAGTCTATTTTTCAGCCTAATAATAATTTGTGAGGCCTTTTGTAAACAGAATCTTCGATCATGATTACCTATTCATGACACAAATATCAAAGGGGTTTTTTTTAAAATCAATGAAACTACACTTTCACTTCTCACCAGAATTTTTTTTTGTCATGTCCATTTCTTCACAAAAAAAACAAACAAATATCTGTTAGAAAAATTATGGATGAACACGGAAACTATGGATGCGATTAAATGCTCATCAAAGTAATTTTCCTTCTGACAAATCTGTTCATATGCAGATTGTATATATACACATGCATTGTATACATTTTTTACATATAAATGTTGTATGCTTTACATATCGATGCCATTTTCTGTTGTTGAAGATAAATATTCATCCTTCCTAATAATAATTCCTTCATCAGCATATTCAATATTTTGTTCAATGTAGAGAATATTGCTTTAAATATAACAGAAAGAAAATGACACTGAATTCAAACTAATTGCTCTTAACATGTTGGTAATATCGTTAAGATAATGCTTCATATTTATGAGGAACCAGTATGTACCATGTTTTTTTTTGCGTGTCGCTGTTTTTTTGCCTTATGACCGATAAGAATTAATCTTTGTTTTAAATGAGAAAAAGTCATACATTTAACAAAAAGCTATTTGCTGAAATTATGATAAGGTGACCTTGAAATAATATTCTCATATTTTCTTTGGAATTCCATTTTGACCAGATTTTTCATCATAACTTAACTTTGCTTCTGGCAATCTTGCAAATCAGAAAACTGTATCAGGTGTGGTCGCAAAAATGTTTGCACAGATAAAGGATGCACCTTGAAAAGATTTTCTCATATTTCCCTCTGGGTTTCTTTAAAATTCAGTGTTGAAATGATTTTACGTTGCTTCTGATAATCTGTTCCTCACGTAGTTTCTTGGAGATCATATGCATATTTTATGTTATCATACTGTCCATATACGATATATATATTTTAATTATTACTATAGTTATTTATCATTGTATGTACTCATTCTTTTGCTCTTTGCAATCAAATTGTAATTTTTAATAGAAATATTGCAAAAAAGTATTGTTTTAAGAATGTGTTTTTTAACAATATGGTTTATTATTTGTTTCATTTAGTACTGTTGTTGGTTCTGGACTTTTTCAACGGGGACCTGTTTTAGGTAGATTTTAATTTTAGTTCATACTAATTAAATTTTTTTAGTATTGAATTACATCTAATACTCTATATTAGATGTATTGCAAAGATGTTAGATAGTATTATATGAGGTATGGGTGCAATGCTAATTTAATTTTTTTTTTCAGTTGAAGGCTTCCTAATATTTTTTTATCTATGATAGCATTTAGTGAATCAGTTTATCATCATTAATTTTTTCTTTCGGTTCATCTATTGCAGGTTGTTTTACCCATAGTTCCCATAGCAGAAACTTACAACTGCTATCACTTTTTCTTTAATAATTTTTATTTATATTTGCATTCATTCATATCTATTTACTCTTCAACTTGCTAATTTTCTCTCTTACATTGAAATATTTGTTTTTGTTAAATTATTATTTACTTTGAGGCAAAATTGCAATTTGTTTAAAATTATTTATAGTGAGAACATTCATTTGAAAAAAATATTTTTAATTTTTGGTTTTACTACTTTTTTATACAGGGTTTATCCTCACTAAAAATATTATAATTGCTATAATAGATGAATTTATGTTTTTAACACTTAACCCGTGCGAAGAACGGGCATTTCAGCTAGTCTATGCATATATTAAGATTGAGAAATATTTTGAGTCTTATTGCAAAGAGTTCAAATGCTACACAAATTTCAATATCATGAGCTATTCACCTTCATATTTGATAAAAAAAAGTCATTATTTTTTATTAAGTTAAATTCCCTTCTTTAAATATTTGCGAAGGATGTGAAATGCTCTAACAGTGTTATAAAATAAACGATGCAACTTTTCCAAACTACGATTAAGCCTTCCTTTATTTCAAAGTTGAAGACAATGGAAGCCCCCAAAAAGTACCATTCAGGTAGAATTCCAACCCAACTAGTGTATCAAAGAAAAGTTACAAAATGAAACCTTTCTTTTATTAAAAATATATTATTTTTTACTCATATATTTTGGCGGGTTACCTGTCTGTTAAATTTTATTGATTCTAATAACCAAATAGAGACAGATTTCACCCAATTATCTGAACCCCATTTATTATCCCTACCGTTCCATCTGGGACTTTTAACACTTCAAAAATGGGATTTCCATCATTGGCGTGCACTATAATTTCCTTTAGCATTGTATTTACTCCTTCTTGTTACATAATAATGTATCGAACATACACATTTTCAGAATTTTCGACGCAATAAAATATACAAAAGGTGTTTCTAAATAATATATGTCGTCAAAATTGTAATCGTTAATAAAAATATATACCAAAATCAAAATTATACTCGGTAGCGAAAAAAGCATTCTAAAACGTGATTTACACAATCCCTATTTAGTAGATCAAATATACTTATTGTATTTCTTGATCAAGTATTATACTATAAAAGTATTAAAAACAGACTAGATAATAATGTTTTACTCTAAAATACAGACTGCAAAATAATGTTTTAAGTATTATACTTCATTTCACAATTATTTTCGAAAAAAGCAGTGTTTCTACACTAAAAATCTCGCGCTTCCATGCCACAGATACGGGGTTCAAATACCGAGCTGGGCAAAGTCGACTCAGCCTTTCATCCCTTCAGTGGATCGATCAATGAGTGCCAAGCTTGCTTGGGGGTTGAACACTGGGGGTTTCGCGTCAGTCTGACCAATTGACCGAAACATCTGCCCATTCCCCCCCAGCGCCTAAATCACGTCAACTGAGATAGGTGCAGTTGGCCCTTATGGGCTGTTGCGCCACTCAGTTCAGTTCAGTTATATACTAAAAACTTTTGGCTGAGCCAAATAACTTTCTTTTAAATTCCTATAGAACTGATAGAAATTCGAAATTTTGGAATATTCTCTACATTAAAATAAGTCATTTCCCTTCTAAGCATCTAGATTAAAACGTTTATTTCAATTGAATTGAAATGCTCCGTTTAGACTTGTAGATGGGACAAGATTTTAAATTTTTTCTCCATACCTTTGAAGAATTTAATGAAATTGTTTTCAGTAGATGATCTTTGAATCAAGCGCAAATGGAATAATCCAAGCTGCGATTTAGAAAGGTCATAATAAAATAAAATTCATGACTACTAATACAGAGGCAAGCATTGCAGAATCATACAATTTTATGACTAGTTTAAATTAAAATAAGTGCAAAAAAAGTTTATTTTTATTAGAATTCTATAACCAAAAAAATTATTTAATAGATGAGAATTAGGTACTAACTATGAATTCATCGCTGGTTTTTAAATAGCAACTCCTCCCTTTAACTATAAAACAACATTAGCATAAAAATTCAAAGTATTTTCACTTTGAGCTCCAAAAGTACTGGGTAGTTTTTAATGAAATTTGGTATGTACATAGATTGGTAGAACACACACACACACACAAAAACTGCCATACAATATGTATGGTACACACTCATGATCTTTTTATCTGATAGGATAGCTTTTTTTAATAATACTAAATAAAATAGCTCACCTGACACTGTACAATACTTCTCCTTCAGGATTAATGCGAAGGAAAGTATTTGGAACTATAATACTGTGATGATTTCCTTCTTTTTCTTGAACGAAAAATAAATCAGGAGTCCAGATGTGCTTGGGGTCATTTAAAACAACGGAATGAATGTCTTGTTCAAGAAATGATAATCGTGAATCATTCCAAGACTGGCGAAAGTAAAGTGTAATCCTATAATCCTGAAGAAGTCAACATTCTTTTTATATACACCAATTTTTAAACTCATAGAATTTAAATTCAAATTTAATCATTATTATAACTGAAATCTTAAGCAATAAAAAATGTAAAGGAATTCTTTCATCCGCATTTGTTACGCAGATTCGTAAAGAAACATTTTAATCAATTAAGAAACATTGATAAATTCATTAATTACACGAAATATGAAATGATATTTTATGGAAAAAAATAGCTACTGCACAGTAAGATTCAGTATTTGCATGAAACACAAGGTGTTTATTGTATTTATAAAATGCTGGAAATATCATATATTAAAACTGCTTAGTAAGTTTTAAAATTAATTTCAAGTGCTAAATAAATTTTGGAAAGAGAAATATATTTCTTCTTATATTAACATGATTTAACCTGTCCAAGAAAAGAAAAATATTTTACTTTGTTTTAAAAATCAATATATTCGCAAATAATAATCAAGATATTCATGTGGAAAATAATTTCCAGGATTTGATTTGTAAGAAATTAGTATCAAAAATTAAGTTTTATAAATTTTTCTTAAAATACATTCAACTCTTTTTTACGTTTCTTCCTCATTGCACCATGAAACTGGGAACAAGTTCATATATTCTTACGTATATTTCTTAATAGCCTTTGTTTAAAAATGCATTCATTTCCATACATCATCCTGGTTAATTTGTAACTAATTCAAGTATCTTCCAAAGAGTTGTAAGGACTTAATTAACAGCACAACAATGTATCAAATGTTAACTAACTCAATGTAACTTTCGAGAATCAACTACTGTTAAGGTTTCATTTGAAATTTCGTTTCCAAAAGTTCGATTGGTTCATTTCTTTTAGGATTTCTCCTGATTCTGTATAACTTTGTCTGGATACGTAATTTTATAAATAAATTTCTGCTCCTTGTTTTATACAAGAATCTATTTTATTTTACTTTAAAAATCGATTTAAGAGTTCTTTTACAAGATAAATATTTTTGAAATTTTAGAATACACTAGGAAAGAAGGTGTTTTAATGTGATTTTATTATATCAGTTTTTGCCACCGATTTTCCTTTGGTATCAATTATAAAGCCTTTTTTAAATCTAAGAGAATTTCCATTAGCAGAGAGAGAGAATGGGAAGCGAATTTCAGGTATTTTATGGTAACAATATTTTGCATTATTATACATTAGATAATTCCATACGATTACACTAATATGCTTAACGATATTCGAAATATCCCTTTGTATCCAAGTATCCAACAATCCTTTGTATCCTTTGTATCTATTTGTATCCAACACGTATTCAATTTACGCACAAATATATTAACAAGTATATGAATAAGAAATCGTATTCAAGAACTTCTCAGAGACAGACTTACCATGTTTAGATCATCTACTTTAGTGACATCTAGTACATGCATTGTACAAAGTACATCGACTGGAGATCCTGTGTAGAAATAGAATATAAAAATCGTCCTCAATTGTAATATGTAGCAAAATCAAATCAAATACATTTAGTTAATAAGTATTTTTGTATAGGTCATTATAAAATGCTAGGTATAAATTTTTTAACTAATTAACTTTTGGATTTTTTTAACTCAAAATAACATTAATTTCTTCGGATAAAATTATAGATTGCTTCCAAGTCAAGTAGAAATTTATGAGAAATATATATTCTTACTAGATGAGTTAATACAGATCACACGTCTGCAGTTTTGCATTTACTTTATATGCATACAAAAATATTATATTACACATAAAAATAACTTTTGGAAACAGAAAAAAAAGATGAGGTAGCCTGAGTACATTTTAAGTACATTTATTGAACTATCAGTATCATTCTGAATTGGAAAAAATTATAAAAAAAAGTATCAAAATTCACTATCGAAGTATTTGCATTATATACTAAATGATAACAAATATTTAAACATATTTCATGAAAGTAATTTTTAGTATCGTTTTAGAATTTTTTTTCTGCTGAATATCTGACCCATATAAATATGTTATAACACTAAAATTTTTGCAAAGTTTTTCTTCTCATATGTTTCTTTTTCAATCTTATCTCAGTTTAATAACTTCCAAATATAATTTGCATCAGTATTTTGAGTAATACACCTTTCTTTTCTTTTAAATTTTAAACACACATGCCACAGTTTTAAATACATCGTATTCACTAAATAGCTACACAACACAAAATTCGTGCTTACGCTTTCACACCTACATTAGGGGGAAATTATCTCTTTTAAATGTTTGTTCTAAATTTTACAATAAATATCACCAGATAATGTTCATTAACGTAAATATAGTAAGGAATAGTTCTCTATTAATTTAATATTATCTTAATTTATGTACAATATTGTCAAATGGGAGCACAAACTGCTAGCTCTATTTTACATATTCACAGGACTTGGAAGCAGCATAACAAGAAGAGAAATTTATATTTTTGATATAAACCTAGAGATTAGAATTGTTATGAGTGAGTCATTAGACAAATAACAGAAGACTGAATATAAAAATTAGAAGGTATAAATTATCCTGTTCTACACTCATTTCCATAAATTAAGGATAATGAAGTTTAGGCAAAGAAACAGACAGAAGCAAAACAAATTTGACTTATTTGTAAAGTCTATTTACTAAACAAAAGGTAAAAAGCAAAAAATATGCTATATGTTTGACATAATTAATACAAATTGCGATTTTTACTCCCTGGAGCAAATTTCAAAAATGAACCTATTTACAAAAAACAGTATAGCATGGTTAGTGTGATGGTTAATACGGAGTATGTCTCCCGGACGATGCAATACAACGCCTACGCATGCTGAGTATCAAATTATCAATCTGATCTTGGGGAATATTATACCAGTCATCAAGCAATGCTCTCCGAAGTTCCGGTAGACAGGTGGGAGGGGGTTGACGGGCTGCAATTCGTCGGCCAAGCATATCCCACACATGCTCTATTGGATTCAAGTCCGATGAGTATGCTGGCCAATCCATACGGGTGATATCCTCCAATTGAAGGCATTCGTCTACAATGTTTGCACGGTGAGAACGGACGTTGTCATCTATAAACAGAAATTCAGCCCCCATGGCACCCCGAAACAAACGTACATGTTGTTCCAGAATGACATCCCGATAGATGTGGCCTGTCATCGTTACACTTTGAACATGCAGGTCAGTTCTGGAACCAAGAATAATTCCTCCCCAAACGAGTTATCCTGCACCACCGTAACGGTGTCGTTTAATGGTGTTCTCTTGGTGGTAACGGGTACCTGGCGCTCTCCATATCAAAGTCCGGCGAGAATCAGACTGCACATTAAACCTGGACTCGTAACATCACACAAGACCACTGTTGCGGTGTCCACAATGCATGCTCTCTACTCCAGGTTAATCGCAGGCTACAGTGAGTTGCGGTAAGGGGAACACATCTGACAGGTCTACGAGCATATTGACCAATGTGCCCTAAGCGTCTGTACACGGTCTGCCTTGAAACTGTCGTACCGGTAGCTGAAGAGAGCTGACGAGATAGGTCTGATGCTGTGCTCCGTCTGTTTCTTTTGGCAGTAACTGCCAAATACCGGTCCTCATTCGGCATTGTAACTCGGGGACGACCTGTGCTATAACATCTAATCACATTCCCATCATCTTGGAATCGTTGCCAAAGCCTGGAGATGACACTCTGGGAGATTCCAAGTTCCTCGGATACTTCTAGCTGGGTACGTCCACATTCCAGTCGTCAAATAATTTTACCACGTAAAAAATCATCCAAATGCTTCCTTTGTGCCATAACTATGCGGTTATTGCACTGAAAGGCTTTTAAAGCGCTTGTGAACAATTTTACTTCTTTGCCACCATTCCTTATATACCCCTCTCTTACACTCTCGTCATTGTGACGTACTATCCACGCCATCTGGTGGTTTCCTGTAATTTGCATATTCTTCTTCAAGATGTGTGTGATAATTCTACAGGTGAAATTTTTATTTTAGAGTTCAATTTCTGTGTGATTCTGAATTATCCTTAATTTATGGACATGAGTGTATATTCAGATCGCCTTATGCTTACGATTATTTCGAATAACTAATCTGAGATAAAGGTTTTTTATTTTATTTTAAAAGAGTGATTCTCAATGAGGTTAATCAAAAATACTTTCTTGTGTTTCAATAATTGATTGATTGAACGCCAAATAATTGAGTAAAATCTAAATTAAAGTTTACATAATTCAAAAGAAAATAATGGGAATATCTCTGAGCATTTTCTTTACTGAATATTTTTAATAAATCATTTCAGGGGACTTGTCACCCTTTGAACAATTTTTTTATTTATGTGTTTAAAAAGTTTTGCATTTCATATAATGTTTTTATTCAAAAAAATATACAAGATAAATTTTTTCACATATTATTCACACCATTTTAAAAATTTTAATTTTTAATCCTGCTTTTTTTATTACACATTCTTTTTTTTAATGGGTATTATTTCTCTTTTTAAAATAGATTTCTTTATCAAAACGCTTTTTTTAGCTTTTTATTCTAAAAACAGGCCGTGGTGGAATTGCCTATCTTGTTAATTTACATTTTTCAAATGAGGTTTTATTCAATTTATAACTTTCCGACATGCACAAGTGATATATCAACCGAAAAATAATAATGCAAAAAATAAGATTAAATAAAGAATTTTAAGAAAAACGATTGTTCTGTCATTTTTGGGGTACCAAGTCCCATGAACTTGAAAAAAAAATATTATTTTATGCAATATCACTAGCATTTGGACAGTTAAAATACAACATCCTGAAAGATGATAACGTTGAAATCTGGATGATCGTGTGAGGCCATACAAATTACAAGGAGTACACCCAAACAATAGCTGCGGTTCCTTAGTCAATACCCAATAAATACCTTCCCAATAAATTTATGCTCGTACTGAAAGAAATCCTGTAATAGTAAAATGAATAACTTATAGTATTGAATAATGAATAACTAACCTATATCGAAGAAAACCAAACATAAAGGTAAACATTTTGAGCATATAATTACTGGAACTTCATTAAACCTGAACCAAGATTTCCAAGGTATATTTCTAAACTTCCTGGTTCCTTTCTAATATGGCTGTAGATACCTCCATATTAATTCATATTGCAGAACGAATAATTATCTGTTGCGTGTTAAATTACATCATGGCATTAAACTGCAAAATCTTTACACTAAATCCCAGTACATGTAGTGTGATATTTGAGAAAGGAATATTTTTTAATAGTTTGAGCTATCTCGAATAGAATTTGGAAAGGAACAATGACTGCAGACTATCTGAAGGAAAGAAAGTCAGCTGAAGGGAGGTAATATCAGAATCTGGCACAGATTCTAGATTCTTGCTCAGATTTTGCTCTCAGTTTTCAAGGCTTGCTCCTTGTAGATGTTTTTATAGTTTAAATTATAAAATCGACTTCATAGACCTAATTTGGTAATACAATTTGGAGTCCAAATGAAAATGTTTTCAACACTCTTGCCTTCATATAACTTTTGGACGGTTAAAAAGTTAAAAAAAAGATAAATATAGCTTTTATATATATATATATAGCTCATTTTAGGTCCCTCTTTTTCAAAAAAGTTGCATATAAAAGATTTGCGAGGTATGCAGATATATGAGTTAATTTTTCAACACATTGTACAACTTTAGGAGGATTATCTTTCCCTTAGATACTATTATTAAAAGTTAAAAGTAGCTACAGCTGAGTTGAAAGAATTTTCTACCAATTAAAAACTATTTCTTGGCAAACGAGTGAATTTAAAACATTCTTTATGCTTATGTTAATTTTAATTCAAAATCCAATCAATATCTCAATTCATTTTTAAACTGAAAAAGTCACCAAAAATCATTAAGAGTGTCATTCTTCTTCAAGAATTGGTTCATAAGGCAAAAGTTTTTTTGTTTCTGAAATTTTATTGTGTATAAGTGCTGAACTTATTTTTTAAATAAAATTTTTTCTCTCGATTTTCTTTCAATATCTTTCTCGCAGCGTAACACTCTAACTTGATTAAAATATCTTTTTTCTCTTTTGTAAATACTTTTCTCGTGATTTTTGAATTAAATATGCCAATTTTATCCAAATTTGTCTATTAGAAAAAACACTAAGATGGTCTGAGAGTACTGTAAAGTCTTCTATATTTTTTGTGGATCCTGAAGGTTACACTTTTGAAGGTTAGTGTTATAAAAATACTTCAAGGAACAGATTTCAAAAGTTCATTTTTAATAAATCATATGAAGTAAAAATTAGTTAACGTGTATTTGTTTTAATAAATAGTTTTTCCCGTTATATTCTCTTCGAGAAATTTTGTCAATTAAAATTATACGAGATCAAACGAATCATTAAATTCATATACGATATTTATCATTCTCCAACAATCAAAAAAGCTCAGAATATATGCATATGTACTCAACACTTTGTTTAAAAATGGGAAATATTCTATTGAACTCAAAAATAATAATTCTGCGTACAAAATATATGTTATCAAACCAATATATAACTTTTATTGCAACTAAAGCTAATGAAATTCTGTTCGAGTAATATACGGAGAAAAATTTGATAAAAATCAAAAGTGTTGAAATTACATAGAGATAACGGAACTTCGCAGTTTTTACTTATTTTTTTTTCTTTTTACTTCCTGGTTCGAAGAAATATCGTCATTTGATAAACAAGCTGAAAGACTAGGTCAGTGATCTTGCTCTAGACAAACGCTCTATTATTCAAAGATGTTTTCTCACGCATTTTATAGTGATGACAGCGGTTTATAGTTCGCTGAGTTGAAAAAATTATAAACAAAAAGTAAGATACTTTCTGAGATCTCAGAAAATAAAAGCAAACACACTTTTTGAGGATAATAAAATTGCTTTAGGTTCTATTATGAGAATATTTCCCTAGAATTCCATTTTCAATCAATTTCTTCTAGTAGATAACTAAAACGTTTTTACGCGTAAAATTCATATTGGTTGAAGAAATATACTAGTTAAAACATTGAGAGTTTCGCTGCATGTTTTTAAAACTTTTTTTGGTTGTAGAAACTGGGTTGTTTATACTTATGCGATACAAATGGTTAATTTCTGTTGTGAATTAATTTTCTGAAGAGAAATAGCATATGAAGCAATCGGCCTTGCAATTATTTTTATGTACTTTTTACAAAAACCTTTTGTCAGTAAGATTTTGCATATAAGCGATCTTTTTTGCTCATTTTAGAAATAATATATTTGAATGGTTTTATGTAAGAACTCAGTCTCACATTTTTCAATTCAAAAATGCAACATAAATAACGTGCTTACATTATTTCTTTATATTATACAGAAAGAAGTAAAAAAAAAAGATTATAGACTTACCATAACCATAATTTCCATCAGGCATTATGTCCCTATTGTAGCCAGAATTCTTAAGATTCATGAGGTATTCCTGAGTCAAAATATTTTCTGTCATAGGCATTCTAAAAGTAAGGATTTTAGTTTTGGCAAAATATTAATGAATTCATCTGAGAATCGAACACTAGAATATAAATAATCAAAGTGATGTTTATAAGTATTTGCATTGTAACGAAATGAAATCGATCAAAAAATACAAATACACCTTAGTATCCAAATGTTAAAGTGAAAGGGATCAAGTTTGGGAACTGATCTCAAAAAGGATGATACAGTGTATTTTTGTGATCAAAATACTTGTAAATATAGCGATAAAAAGCGTTTCGTGATGTTTAGTACGATTCTACGAAATTAGTTAAGATATAGAAGTCAAGAAATATACACCACCAAACATTAAAGTCTGTGTATGATTTTAGGAAAAAAAAAGAGATTAACAAGGATTTTCTTTTTTAATATTCATTTGTATATATATATATATAAACACACAGGCCAAGAATGACTTGTCACCTCATCTAATATTTGATGCTTCTTCCTTTTGCTTTTTAACTCCTCGTGGTACTGATGCAATAAGCCTCTACAGGGATTTCAGACCATGATTTATGAAGTAATATTTCTAGTTATTTGTTATTCAACTCTCTCTTTCCTGTTCACATTTTAAGTTATACTAATATCTGGACTTTTTCAGATGATGAAATACACCATGGTTAGGGTTTGTACAATTTGAGCGGGATGGGAGGTAGTCAGAGGCGAATTAAGACAGTTGGAGACCCCTGACGATCAACGGGCTCTAGAGTCAAAAAATTAAAATAGTGAAAAGGTTCCCTAAACTTAAATTTTCAAAAGAAAATGTGTTGCTAATAATAAAATTCTGCAGCTCAAGAAAATTCTTAACTGTATTTTAAAAAAATCAAAAACCTTACTCACAATTTTGCTGCACAACTTGATTTCTTGATTTCTCTGTGGCAGATTCATCCATTATTTTTGCCATCTCTATTTTTTCCAAAACATTTTGTTCTATGTATGTTGTTCAATTTGTCTTCTCTACCACAGTATTTCATAAACACTTTGTAACGTGCTTTAAAACTGAAAAAGATCTCTCACCTGATGCATTCAATATCGGTAAAATATTTTCAAAAGTATCTCTACATTAGGGAAAGAATCTATATATTAGTGTTTCTCTTACAATTGGATTCATTTCTAGTAGGATCTTGATTCTATCTTTAAAAATGGTAAAAATTCATCCAATTCGTATGATCCAAATTAGAAGATTCAATATCATCTTTGTATGTTTCCTTTAGTTTTTGTGTAGCTTTCTTCTTAATTTCGGGTATAATATCTGATCAAAAAATACAGTTAAGTTTTCTCCACCACAGCTTCATAAATCTCAGCTCTCTGGGATCTTTCCTTATCGCATATGACATCAAATGAATTCATTATGAATTGATTCCTTCTTTTAAAAATTCCTAATCGTCTTTACTTGAACCGAAACTATTTGTTCTCTTTTGCTGCCTGCGAGCTTCCTCTTCAAACCAGATCCCTGATAAATCGGATGCTCTTGGTTCTATATTTTTCCAATTCATTTCTGAAATTTTGAATAGAATTTTCTAGAGATTTTTGTAGACTAGAGAGAGATCCTTTTAACAACTCCCTCTCAATTCTTTGCAATCATTTTCTAGTAGCATTTATTCTCTGGAGCCATTAGGAAAGTTTCCTATTTGCCCATCTGTTTCAAAAGGGTGTGCCTCCAGTATTGTGATCCTTTTTTCCTAATTCCGATTTCAGCCTAGCCTACTTTTATTACTCCTTATCTTACTATTAAAACAAAAATTCAACTATATTTTGAAATAGTTTGTTTTGAACTAGACATATATCTTTTACCACATAACTTCATTTTTTTGTTTCATTCATCTTCATCAGTAAAGTACACTGATGGAAATAAAAATCTAATCACCAAGAAAGGAGTTGTGCTATTTTGACGAAATTGGGTGTTTATATACCTGAAGGATAACTTTAATTCCAATTTCACGTTAGGGGCATAAGTGTGGTGCTAGTTGCGCCACTGTGAGAATGCGAATCAATTGTGCTTTAAATACGCGCTATAGAGTTCGAGAGTGTTATTTATCGTTGAGATTTGACATAGTGAGTTGATGTTAGTCCAGAATGGCTTTAAGAAGATCAAGTAGCCATTGTAAACAGTTCACTGATTTTGAACGAGGTAGTATAACAGATCTAAAAATAGGATTTTTTCTTGCGATATTGAAGAAAAACAGTAGAGAAACACAAGAAAAAAATAAAAGCTCCCTTCATAAAACCACAAACTTCAGGTGAATGACACAATGAAACCATTAGTTTTTTCAAGAATCCAAAGTAACAAGCCTATTTAAAAATATAAATATTGACAACAGTAATTTACGGAATTTTTCATTTTTTAAGATAAAATAAATCAATTTAATTACAAATGTAGTCTACTAAGTTTTTTACATTTTGTTTGTTTTTGTTTTACTTGATTTGACACACAAAGCCTCCAGCATTTCGATTTATTTTGTTGAATCGATCTTAAATACAAATCGTAGGATATGTATACATAACTCATATGTAAAAAACTGAAAATGTCTTTGTTAGAATTATAAATGTCTAGAATTATAAAAAATCGCACTATTTAACAAAATATAGCATTTAAAAAATTTGAACTAAAACTATAGAAACTTTTATGTAAGCTAATAGCAATTATGACTTTAAGATGCTGCACAAATGTTTATTATGTATTTAGAACTAAAATTGTATAATATGGTATAATTATGCATAAAAAAATATTTTGAGAAATTCCTTCGTCTTTTTTTGAATCAAATAAATATGTACTCACACATTCATGTCAGACACTGCAAAACTGAGCAGCGTCACTACAAGGAATCCAACTTTCATAACTTTTTCTTTTAGACACTAAAAAGAAATTTCAAAAAATGTCATTTCTTTACAGAATTTTATACCCCTTATATATATATTACATATATTGTTATATATTGTGAAAAATATTACTTTCAAGTTCACTGTTGAAGAAAAGAAAAGAGTTATCTTAATTTTTAGCAATTTTATTGTTAAATGAAAACAAATGATCACAACACTTATGTTTTTGATTCTGATATGTATGAAATATAACATGCACTCTAACAATAAGTTAAGATTAAGAAATAACACACACAGCATCAAAACAGGTATTAACAAATTCATTTTAAAAAATAAAAATTAATGCTAAGATTTGAAACTAAAGCGGTATTAAAATATCTGACACTCAAATTTATTAAAGAGAAATTAAAAGCTGTATATATTTATATGAGACAAAAAGAATTTCTTTTTCCAAGCTATAGCATCATATACATAATATATTTCAAACAATAGGCGTATTTTTTTAAATTTAAGTAAACCTAAATAGGTTAATGAAAATACATTTTACACTTTAAACACAATCCACACACTTCTAAAAAATGAATTGCTGTTTTATTATTATGATCCATCCACAAGTCATTAATTTTTTTCAATCAACAAATCAATTCATCAATGCGCAATTTAATCATGCATTTTTGAACAAGACTAAAAGTTTATTTTTTATGTATCATATCAAAAATTTATATAAATTCTCTCTAACAAAATCTTAAATAAAGGATCTATTTTGCAAAATTGGTTAAAGAAACGACTTATGAATAACCTATAAATATGAAACATATTGATGACCGTTACCTTTTTCTCAATTTTCTCTTGGTTATACATGAACTGCTTTCGTTTTATATAGCTTCGAAAGGGGCATCGAATACTGTTCGTTTCCTGCTCTTTCAACTAGTGATAAAAGAGTAATCGCCGAATTATTCGAAACGACCTTGTATATCTCAAATATCGAAAAGACGCAGTGTGACGTCACTCAGGGCAGGATGCTGAAAAAAGGTCAAAATGAATTGTCCTCCGAGCGGTAATCTGTCTTTACCATCTCCAGCGAAATCGAAAACGCAGTTATTCTTATCTTTCGGCGCATCATTAGCAAATGCTTCGTAAATTTTTAGTGCAACTCGGTCTGTTTCGTAATTCATTGCTCTACCGTTCCTAGGTAACTTCTTTTGGACGATGAGTCACTTTTAATGAAGATGTTTGCATCGTTTCTGTTTTTTGAATGAGTTAGGAACTCAAAAAGTTTAAATTGGATCAAAAGGGAACTTACCTATTTCAAAAAAGTATAAACCGGAATCTAATCATCACAAATTTGCCAAACTCCATTCATAAAATGAAGGTATTGAAAATTCTGTATGCAATTCATGTTAATACTTATCATTTTTAGGTGTTATCAAAGAATACTAGACGGAAATTATTTCGGAACAAATAATTTCTCATTCATCAAGAATACTGGAATTTTTACGAAGAATTTGAGACAAATTTTCATAAAATCAAGAATCTAAAATATAGTAATTAATAACTAATTAAGTAATTTTAGAATTCATTATCTAAAAAACTTAAATCTTCATTATTTAAAAATAAACTACATATTTCTTAACAATTGAAAAAATTCTCTTTCGATGCCGGGTTTCGAAAATGGCAGTATCTATCAAAGAACAACATAATGCTAAGACTTTTAACAATTTGATTGCAACTCAACCTGGAAACTAAGGAATTAAGAATTGGATAGCATTAGCAGATGAGGAAGGCTGGTCTGGAAAAGGCTTCTGGAGAAGGCCCAGCCTGGGCTGTCGAGCCACTGAGGAAGGAGGAAGAAAACTAAGACATTTTATTTTTTAAGAAAATCTCATTTCAACTGTATTTAAATCACTAGCATATGTGATATGTTTGACTTTTTGATGGTGAGGAAGTATGTCTAATTCTAATTTATGTGTCATAAGCGTATTCAGTTTTCTTTTGTCTTCACCTGACCTTCATCTATAGATTTGGTGTTGCTGCAGGGTGCCAAGTTGACATTTCGTCACATTAGGCGTCGCCAATAATAAGCCACCAAAAAAGCAACCGTAGTTCTGCAAATCTAGAGATTAATTTTTTGATTAATTGACAGAAATGAAAACAACATCCTGATAAAAAAAATCAAACTAAAAAAGTCTTTTTTACAGTCTAGTATTTTATTTTACAAATACTCAAATATCCAAAAGGCTGAAATCTTTTTTTTTTTTTTAAATGTAAGGATAGTTAATAATAAATTGGTTGTGAAAAAACTAAGCGGTATTTCAGTAAAAGAGTGATACAGATTATTTCTCAATTTATGAAAACGTTTTAATAATAATTTAATAGAATATATATTATTTTTTTTTAAAAAAGTAGACTTCCATATAATTTAATTACTTTTTATTTTTAAAAACGTAGAAAGTATTTATAAATTCGCAGAATTGTTCATTATGTGCGTACATTTTTAATTTTGTAATGGTTGCGAAAATTTCTAGTAAATTTTACTATGTAGATGTCACATTACGTTTTAAGTTTCCTTACTTGATTTGTTCTAAAATTCACTTGGTTTAGCGTGTTAGGTTTTCATTTCTATAGCTTTTTCCTGTAACTAACGTATAATAATATTTTGTTCAACATAGAGTGAATTTATTATTTCGTAGCCGGTTTAAAATTTGACTATTTAGGAAATGCACAAAATTGAAACAAATTTTTTTGGAAAAAAAAATCTCAACATTTCTTAGAAATAAAAACAAAATTTATTTCTAATGCATTTTAGATTAAAACAGAAAGAGCCAACTTTTTTAATTAAAAATTAAGTACTAGGATTTAAAAAAGATATTGGGTTGATACATAATTATCCGGCGTTTATATCAGCCCATTTTTCATCAGTGAGAAGCAGCGTTTTGTTTATTATTTTTGTGTAAAAATAATCTTCTCTATTGTCTTAGAAAAATGCGTGTCGAAAACCATTGTCATTTTCGCCATATATGCTCTAAAACTTCGAGAAAGGATGGAAAGCAGCACAGTCATTTCGCGATCTCAACGAACTTTTTGGCAAAGGAACAATCAGGGAAAGTCAGTGTAGGGAGTGGTTTGCCTGTTTCAATCAGGTGATAACCAGCTTAGAAGATAAGACAGGGAGAGGTCAGCCATCGGAATTCGACGATCAGGCTTGGAATCGACAATCGGATGGATTTGTGGCCGATGTCAAAGCGTGGATCGCCTCTAAGAATCGTGTCTTCTTCACTCGTGGAATCGACCGTCTGCCAAGCAAATGGGAAGCAGTTATTGAAGTAGACGGTGACTACTCTCCCGAATAATCGTTTGTAAAATATTGTTATTGAATTTGAGAAATAAAATTTGTTGAAAAAACGCCGGATAATTATGCATCAACCCAATATTATTAAACAGGAAGAAAGAAGGTCAAGAAATTTAGAAAGAATAATCGAATTCTTCATATGTGTGTGTAATATTTTGTAAGCCATTTTCCAAATCTTTAAGGCTTTGGAAAATTAGGGAATGAAACTAAAATTATTTTAAAAAGGAAATACGATTGCATAGAAATCACATATGGTTTCTAATAATTACTTCCGAGGTATAGCATGTTTTGATTTCATTGCAGAATATATATATGACTTCCGGAAATGCAATTCTGCGATTTCTAAGAGTTAGCAGATTCTCCTCGATACTCTTGGTTTGTACTTGTTTAGATTTCTAACAAATTATTCTGTACTTTTAAACTTAATACTGTATTTATGAGTAAGTAGATTAACATTTGATACCTTTGAATTATGGTGATTTGTAGTTTTACACAATAGTTTCAAAAATGAAATTTTCCAATACTACACTCATGTCCATAAATTAAGGATAATTCAGAATCACACAGAAATTGAACTCTAAAATAAAAATTTCACCTGTAGAATTATCACACATATCTTGAAGAAGAATATGCAAATTACAGGAAACCACCAGATGGCGTGGATAGTACGTCACAATGACGAGAGTGTAAGAGAGGGGTATATAAGGAATGGTGGCAAAGAAGTAAAATTGTTCACAAGCGCTTTAAAAGCCTTTCAGTGCAATAACCGCATAGTTATGGCACAAAGGAAGCATTTGGATGATTTTTTACGTGGTAGAGTTATCGGACGACTGGAATGTGGACGTACCCAGCTAGAAGTATCCGAGGAACTTGGAATCTCCCAGAGTGTCATCTCCAGGCCTTGGCAAGCAACGATTCCAAGATGATGGTAATGTGATTAGATGTTACAGCACAGGCCGCCCCCGAGTTACAACGCTGAATGAGGACCGGCATTTAGCAGTTACTGCCAAAAGAAACAGACGGAGCACAGCATCAGAACTATCTCGTCAGCTCTCTTCAGCTACCGCTACGACAGTTTCAAGGCAGACCGTGTACAGACGCTTAGGGCACATTGGTCTATATGCTCGTAGACCTGTCAGATGTGTTCCACTTACCGCAACTCACTGTCGCCTGCGATTAACCTGGAGAAGAGAGCATGCATTGTAGACACTTAAACAGTGGTCTTGTGTGATGTTTTCCGACGAGTCCAGGTTTAGTTTGCAGTCTGATTCTCGCCGGACTTTCATATGGAGAGCGCCAGATACCCGTTACCTTTAAGAGAACACCATTGAACGACACCATTACGGTGGTGCAGGATGGCTCGTTTGGGGATTAATTATTCTTGGTTCCAGAACTGACCTCCATGTTCAGAGTGTAACGATGACAGGCCACATCAATTGGGATGTCATTCTGGAACAACATGTACGTTTGTTTCGGGGCGCCATGGGTGCTGAATTTCTGTTTATGGATGACAACGCCCGTCCTCACCGTGCAAACATTGTAGACGAATGCCTTCAATCGGAGGATATCACCCGTATGGATTGGCCAGCATACTCACCGGACTTGAATCCAATAGAGCATGTGTGGGATATGCTTGGCTGACGAATTGCAGCCCGTCAACCCCCTCCCACCTGTCTACCGGAACTTCGGAGGGCATTGCTTGATGAGTGGTGTAATATTCCCCAAGATCAGATTGATAATTTGATACTCACCATGCGTAGGCATTGTAAGGCCTGTATTGCATCGTCCGGGAGACATACTCCGTTATTAACCATCATACTAACCATGTTATACTGTTTTTGTAAATAGGTTCTTTATTGAAATTTGCTCCGGGGAGTAAAAATCGCAATGTTCATTAATTATGTCAAACATATAGCATCTTTTTTGCTCTTTACCTTTTGTTTAATAAATAGACTTTACAAATAAGTCAAATTTGTTTTGATTCTGTCTCTTTCTTTGCCTGTACTTCATTATCCTTAATTTATGGACATGAGTGTATTTCTAACTATATTATATGTTCCAAATTTTATTTCCGTCTATTAATAAAGCATATAAAGAGAAAGGTTTGTGACTCAAAACTTTATTTGAGTCAACACTTTTAATCCTAATCCTAAGAGTTTCGTAATATATTACTATGGCTATTTTACTTATATATTATTTTGCTACATTCTTACCTATTATTTTTCTTTAGGTTAAATGTATGGTAATTTAGGGCATTCTTGTAGATTTTATGCGCACTGTCGAGCTAAAACATAATAAAAAACCTTCACATTTTTAAATAAGCTCGTCTTGATAACGTAGAAGTCACGTGATTCAGAGATATTGGTATTTAACTGCTTCTGGAGAAAGTAAGGTATGTTATTGTGAAGTTAACATATGTATCTAGTTCAAATTCAATTGTTTGTGGGCTGCATCTACCCGATGCTGGGTGCTTTTGGTTTTCGTAAAGTAGTCCCAGAGAAGTCATATAAAAAAGGCTTTATTCACACTGCGAGACAATAGAGCAAAGACCTCACCCTCTGCCTGCACAAGTTCGGAGTGGTTTACATCATAGGGGTGGGGCGTAACGTCACTCCACCCCAGCGCCGTTCAAAGTACGGCTATTTTCACAACATCCTCCCCCCGTTTGATATTCGGGGAGAGTATCAAACCTGTAACACTCATGATTAAATAGATCTAATCTGTTAGGTGTTTTTACACACCCACCAGATGATGTATACTTCTTTATTACATTTTTAGGTGCTGACAGGACATTTGCACCCCTTTTCGAATTTGATTCCCCCTCACCTGCAACTTCCTCCGTTACACAGTTTTCATTTGTGCGTATCTCTAAAGGATATACGCGTTGCACTGGACGTAGAACTGTCCCATGTTGTGTTTTAAGTTTGACAGTGCGTATTTTACCGTCTCTACCAGGGATCAGCTCGATAATTTTCGCCATCGGCCAAAACAAACGTTTTTTATTGTCATCTCCGAACAAAACTATCTCTCCCACTTCAGGCACACGCGATAATTTTTCATTAGATTTTTGAATTAGTTCACTTAAGTACTCTCTTCTAAACCGTTGCCTCAAATCATTAAAAAGTTTCCTTCGATATTTTATCATTTTTGTTAATTTTTGTCTATCTAATTCATCAATATCGGGGACACCGTAAGAGTGACTTTATCCAAGAAACATTGCAGGTGTGAGAGGAATCAATTCTTCAGGATCTTCTGACACATACGTTAAAGGTCTACAATTAATGATCGACTCACAGTCTCATAATATATTATTCAATTCTTCATACATTAACGTACATTTACCCAAAGTACGTCGTGACAATTCTTTTACAATGCGAACCAGCCTCTCCCACCAAGCGGTAGTGGGTGGGATAAATTTCCAAAGTATTTTAGTTATCATAGTTTCTCTCGTAATTTTATCCCAGTCTAATTTTTAGAGATCATTAGAAGCGCCTCTGAAATTCGTTCCATTATCACTATAGATAGTGCGAGGCCTTCCGCATCTAGCTATGAAACGTCGAAGGGCTAACAGAAAACAGTCAGCCGTTAACGAACTAACCAATTCTAGATGGATAGCACGAAAACTCGCACAGGTAAACAATGCTATCCATACCTTTTCCCCTGATTTTAGAAATAGGGTCCCAGCCAAATCGATTCCCACTGTCTCGAATGCAACGCAATCCGCCACTCGGTCGAGAGGCAAGGGGGCTGGTTCGCTTGACATAGCTTTAACTTTAAAACGTTGACATATAATACAATTATACAAAATATTCTTAATAATTTTTCTAGCACCAATTATCCAAAATCGTTCTCTCATTAATATTTGCATCATCTGTATGGCCGCATGACAATTTTTTTATGAACAAAATCTAATAACAATCTAGTAAAATGACATTTTCCAGGTAACAAGATAGGAAACAGAAATGATTCCTCGTCATCTCTTTGAGTTATTTTAGTTTTTACTCTTAAAATATTATCATTATCTATACATGTACCAAAACTTAATTTCTTTATATCAGATAAATAACATTTTTGATTTAGACGATTTTTGATTTTCAGGTCTTTTTTTTTTGAAGCTCAGGTTCAGTACACTTAACGCAAGTTTTTCTGCAGTTATTAATAAATTTCAAAATCCAACCGACCACTTTAATCATTTTATTATAGCTTGATATATTATGCAGATGCCAGAGGGGTGCGTCATTTGCTAGATCAACATTAACAATTTTAATCTTTTTTCTTTCTACATCTATCTCACTAGGTTGACCAATAATTTCGCCTGTTGGCCAATTTTCGGGATCTTCTTTCAGCCAAGAAGGTCCTTCCCACCATTTAGATGTAAGCAATTTGTTAGGGGAACATCCGCGAGATAATAAATCCGCTGGGTTCATATTCCCTGAGACATATTTCCATGAGTGTGGTTTCGAGAGAAGCCGAATTTCTTTAACTCTGTTAGGCACAAAAACTGACCAGTTCCCTTGTTCTCTTATCCACCAAAGAGCAGTAGTGGAATCAGACCAAAATGTTATTTTTAAATTTGGAAAATCGAGTGCTTTCATTATCGAATTTACCAGCTTAGCCTCAATATTACAGGCCATCAGTTCTAAACACGATATGCTAAGAGGTTTAAGAGATGCTACCCTAGACTTTGCTCTAGCGAGTACTATATTTACCTTAGAATCAATTATTGATCGAACAAAGACGCATGCAGCATAAGCTCCCCCGGCCGCATCCACAAAAAACATGTAATTCAAAAGAAATATTCACTTTAAGATGACGAGGAATATTAACATTTTTCAATGCAGAAATATCTTTAAACCATGTTAAAAATTCTTTTATACAATTGAGAAGTAATTCATGGTCCCAAAAAATTTTCAATTTCTATAAATACTGCAATAGTAGTTTAGGAAGCAATGTTGTTGGTGTTAACAAGCCTATGGGATCAAAAATCTTTTGCACAATTGATAAAATTAATCTCTTAGTTATTCTCACTTCACAGGTGAATGGTTCTAAATCCATACAGCATTTCAGAACATCATTATCTAAGTTTCATATTATCCCCAAAACTGAGGTATCTCCGGAATGCTTGTCAACATTTCTACATTCAACATTGCTTTCAAAACCACGCAAATTAAAAAAACCTCTCATTCATAATACATTTTGCTTGTTCAATGAAGTGTTCTAATTCACTAGTGTTATAAACTCCACATACAAGATTGTCAACATAAAAGGATTGTTTCATTTTTTGAGCAATTTCTTTAAATTCAGCAGGACAATTTTCCAAAAGATGTATCAAGGATATGTTCAATAGGAATGGACTAGAACAAACCCCAAACACAACTCGGCAGTGCCTATAAATTTCTTGTCCTTTCGAACCCGGGAAATAAAATCTCAGAAAATCCCTGTCATTAGGAGCAATAAATAGCATTAAAAATGCCTTTTCTATATCGGCACTAATTCCAATTGGAAACATTCGGAAACGATCAAGAATATCGGGAATCATTTCTAGCAAATTGATCCCTTTTTGCAGACATTCATTTAAGGAGAGTTTCCCTCTCTGAGAAGCAGAAGCGTCAAAAATGGGCCTAACCCTCATTGTCTGGCTATTTAATTTTATTACAGGTCTATGGTGTAGATAGTGACACTTATTATATATTTAATTCTATTTCCGGCACGCGCTCAATTACTATATTCATAGATTCCCATTCCCTAAAGACGTTTTGATAATCATCAAAAAAATTATCACATTTTAATTTATTAATCATTTTTTCATGCCTTTTCCAAGCTCTCTCTAATTCCTTATTATCACATAAATCCATTAAATTACCTTTCCATGGAAGCTCTACTTCATATCACCCTTCGGGGAGAATCCTCATTTTTTCTCTAAAATCAGATCTATATAAATCTTCTCTTTCCTTAACAATTTCTGTGGGGTCAGTTATACCCAAAACTTCTAGTTCCCATAGATTTTTCAAAGGAATATTTCCCACGTGCATTGACAATGTTGTTAAAAATTTATCCCTTCCACAAATTTTCTGTCTTCCAAACACCGTTCAACACAATTTACTTTCAACAGCTGTTAAGCCAGAATCTAAAGTGACTACATTTCCTGTCAACAGTTTCCCCATAACATCGGCCCCTATTAAAAGGTCTATTTCTCCTCCTTCACAAGAAGAATCAGTTAACATTATTTTCCTTCCCCTTAGCTCCTTCAAAACCCTTTGATCGTTAATCTTAGGAACTAAACCACAAATCTTTCTTTCTGAAAGCGCTTCAAAGTTGCACGTGTACCTTCCTTTCAGGTCGCTAACCTCAACGGAAAACACCCGGTGTTGTTTAGGGTCAGTTTGACTCCCCCCAAAAAGCGCGTGGCTTACGGTTTCTGTTCTAAGGGGTTGTATCGCCGACTGATTTATGAGTCTTTCGCTTACGTAACTGCTCTGGCTGCCAGAGTCAATCAGTGCTCGGACCCTCTTCTTTACCCCTGTAACTTGATAGTAACACAAAGAGTTTGTAAAAATACCACATCTCTTCTGCTGCAATTAGAGAGGGAATTCTCGGATCTATATAACATTTCCGTTTTCTAGTTTAGAACACATTATTTCAAAATGAGAGTTATTACATTGAATACAGTTTATATTATTTTTTAAATTACAAAATTTGCTTAAATGTCCAGCCTTTTTTAAACAGTATTCTTTGTTTGTCATTTAAGGGAATTTTCTTCGCCGCAAAGCATTTTTCACTCAGATGTTTCTTATCACAAAAAACACAAAGAGGTCGCTTACCTGAATCCAGGCTTACCAAGGCCGAGGCGGTCGCTAGATCACTCTGCAATACACATTCAATGGGAATATCGTTCTTTCTCGGAAATTTTGTTTTGATGCAAATCCAGTTCGAGCGAGTTGTACCATCTCCTCTCCTTGCACCTCTTTGCGAAGAAAATTCATCAAATGCTCTAATGAGCGAGTGTTCTATGTCGATTCATGGTTCCGGCTTCTTTCCCAGGCAAGTAATATTTCTTCGGGAAGGCAGCTCTCGACTAAAGGTATAAGAAAATTTCCATACTTCTCTTGAGTTCTTCCTAAGCTCTCTAAAGCGCGTAGCTTTCCTTCTAATTCATCGTATAGATATGTCAGGTCTGTCTTACACCGCCCTTTTACTGCGTCTTTCATTACTAGTCCTAGTAGGTCTCTCGCATAAATTTGAACCAGCAAATCGTCGCGTCCAAACCACTCTTTTAACTGCTCAATTGCTTTCGAGTAGTTGACGGCAGTAGCCGGAAAACTAAGGGCTAATCTTTCAGCTTTGGAGTGAGGTTCAACAGATTATAGTAAATACTGCATCTTATCATCCTCTGCAATTGAACTGTCCTCATATATTTTCTTGAACTGGCTCCAAAAGGCGAGGAATTCTTTTGGTTCACCATTAAATTTTTTCAACTCTAATCTTTGGTAGTTTGAATTTTCTTTTTTCAGCTTCACTCGGCCGAGCATTTTCTTCTAATCTATTATCAATTTTAAAACAGTTTTCCAAATACCTGTGTCTATAAGTTTCTGCTTCTTCGAAATCTTCAGAAAATAGTTGTTCGCCATTTGCTTCTTTCAGTAACTCCTCCGATAGAAGTAATTGGCAGTTGTCTAGTCTCTGGAACTTATCAACTATTTGAGTTTTTAATACGGAAAGTTCCTTTCGATCCGCATCTTCTTTGTTTAGTTCGTTTTAGATTTTTCTTAAGCTAAAGGTGAAGGCTTGCCTTTCTTCTTCGCCTTCAATTCACTTAGAGCCATCTTTCTAAATAAGGTAAATTTTTAAAAACTCAAAAGTTCAATCCTTCTCCAAAGCACCCGTCCCGCCGAGGGTACCAAAAATTATGTTATTGTGAAGTTAACATATTTATCTAGTTCAAATTCAATTGTTTGTGGGCTGCATCTGCCCGATGCTGGGTGCTTTTGGTTTTCTTAAAGTAGTTCCAGAGAAGTCATATAAAAAGGCTTTATTCACACTGCGAGACAGTAGAGCAAAGACCTCACCCTCTGCCTGCACAAGTTCGGATTGGTTTACATTATAGGGGTGAGGCGTGACGTCACTCCACCCCAGCGCCGTTCAAAGTACGGCTATTTTCACAACAGTATCATTCTATCTCTTACTTTTGCGAATGAGGAAAAAGACAGCTTATCTAAGAGAATTTGAAAGAGGGTTGATGTAATGACCGAAAGACTCGGAACGAGTTTCTCTGAAACAGCAGGACTAGTAGGTTTTTCGTGTTCTGCTGTTTTTAGTATTTATGCAAAGTGGATAAATAACGTAGAAACCAGTAACAGACACCTAGCTGTAGGACTCAAAACAGTCATCAAAGAAAAAGGACATCGGCAATTGTCCCACTTGCTTAAGCAAAATCTGTGTTAGATAGTAGCTCAATTGGCATTCCAATACAATGCAATTCCAAGTGTTTAGGGGCATACAGTTCTGTGAACGCTGTTGAATATTTAACTGCGCGGTAGACGCCTTACTTTGGAGCCTCTGTTGACGAAACTTCATTGTCAACTACGCCTAGAGTGTGCTCAGAAAGCAAAATGGCACTCTAGAGTGGGCCATCTTGACTATAAAAAAGTATAAAAGTGTTTCATGGTTAAATAAAACACGATTTCTCATTCATAAGTTAAATGGTTATATCAGGGTCCCCCGTCTTCAATAGTAGTTATGGCGGTATTATACTTTGGAGAAAGTTCACATGGGTTACTATGAGACTCTTAAATCTGGTAGAAGGGGCCGTGAAAGTTGTAGATTATTTGAGCATAATTGCGGAGCAGTTGCACTCTTATATGGCACCTGTTTTTCTTAGTGGAAATGGAATCTTTCAACAGGACAAATATACCCCGTCAAAAGGCTGGAATTGTGTTAGATGGGCTCAAAAAACTTAAAGATGAATTCTAATTAATATCCGGGCCACCCAACTCGGTGTTTATTAGTCTGATAGGTCACATTTTGGTTTTCATAGAAAAGCAAACATGTCGGAATATCTAGACTTTACATGACCGCTGCTTGGACAATTAATACAACCTGTCTCCAGTTATCTACCAAAAACTTGGTATTCCAGTTATCTACCAATTACTTGTGGTTTTCCAAGAAGAGTTGCATTTGTTTTGCAGAAAGAAATTGTATGGCACAATGTGTTATTAAGTAGGTGTTTATAATGTTCTGCCTCTTCGGTCTATACACTCATGTCCAACATATTAAGGTCACAAACATTAATTATTTGAAAAAGGATGAACAATTGACAGTGTTGCCACGAAGTTTGGTAGAGAGACTATTACTAAGTCAGAAAAATGCAACAACATAAAAGTATGAAAAAGATTTTAATTTTGAATTAAAATACATGGTTTTATTAAAAAGTGGGAAATTATGAATCAGAGATAAAGGATTTACCTCTGAAAAATTCTGTCTAATATGAAGTGTGATCCCTGCAATACAAGCCTAACGTCGAGATGATATACTGTTTATATGGGTGTCTATAAGTATTTGTGGCAACAAACCCCATTTTTCCAAAAGTGGGAATTTTAATTCCTGGGGTGTCTGGGGAGGGGAGCTACACTGAGAAATGACTTTTCCTAGACCATTCCAAGCATATTTAATAGAATTGTGATCCGGAGATCTCAATGGTCAATCCATACGGGAAATATCCACTTCTTCTTGAAATTCACAAGCAATGTGAGTCCTGTGTGGTGTGTGACTACTACCACGCAGATTATCGTCCATAAAAATGTAATCCGAGCCCACAGTACCCAGAAAAATCTCACATAGGCTTGAAAGATCTCATCCCTATGGCGCTGTGAGTTGAAAGTACCCGTATCGAAAACATACAGTAGTGCACAACTGCCTAACATTATGCTACCACGCACAAGGATTTCTTTGCCACCAAATCTGTCGATTTTTGTAACGTAGTAGAGATGAAAGCTAGCTCCATTTTCTCCCCAGGTGAAGACTCGACGAGAATCACTTTGTCTGGTACATTTCAACTCATTACTGAAAAGAACACGCCCCCATTCTTGTGGTGTCGTTGGAATGATTTTTTTCAGCTCCCTAATATTTAACCCTTCTAGCTGGATGCAGTCAAACGGGCGCCCCAGAGTGGACGCCGGGCGTAAAGGTCAATCTCTACAAGACGTCTGTAGACTGTTGCCTGGAAATTTTTCCAGATACAGCAGCAAGCCGAGGAGCTGTTGTCTGCTTATGTCATCGTCCGCTTAATGCCTTGACCGCTCCGACCTTGACCGACCTCCCTGGTGTCAGTACCACTTGTTTGGAGTTGATTACTTACCGGGAGACCACATTCGGGCCACTTGGAACCATCGAGCCATCTTAGTATGAGACTGGCTGGCTTCAAGCCTGCTATTGTCTCTCCTTCTCAAAGAATGATCTAAGCGATTATGAGAAGTCATATTCACACTGCAAATGAACTAACTTGTTTGTTTTAATTCAGTATTTACAAAACTGGAGACAAAATTGTCATATGCTTGAACGGTCTTAATTACCATCTATAAGTTCACAAAGTGGGCACTAGAGGGCAACATAGATATTGATAGGGAATGCAGGGATAGTGAAGAATCAGTTGCGTTGAGTTGCTCGTAAAGAAATTGTGGGGGAAAAGTGATTCAGCTGTGTTTGTACGCAAGATGATTGTAGGTGCTCGAAGCGTCGGAACCAGTATCAGCAAAATGGTTGCACTTGTGAATCATTCGAGAGCAGCAGTTATGAATCCCTTACGCGTTCATTTTTTAAACCAGAATGCTTCGAATAAAGGCACACTTTTTATTGTTTATAACTAAACACCATAGTAACTCCCACCTTCACCACAAAACAAAATGCTAGAGAAAAAGCATTTCAGTATCAAAGACAAACTACATCACCTTTTCAAAATACTAACACTAAACAATGCACAATAAGAACTAAAAATATGCAAGTTGAAGAAAGAAAGAAAATATTTGTGCCTGTATATCGTACGGGCAAACCGTTTAAAGTGTCACTATATACAGATAATGGATTACCAAACCGCAAAACTGGGTCTCAACGCCAGACTTGTGGTTATTACAAGCTAAATTGTGAAAGTTGGCCAGTCCAATAGAAGAGCAACCGTACATCAAACCGCAGGGAATCAAGACGCAACTGCGAACGTCTCTGAACAAATTACACCGTATATGCTATGGTAGCTGACGATCTTTTCGAAAGCCTCAAGTGTTGACCTTGAACAAAAACAGGCGTCTACAGTTCACAAAAAGCACAAGGATTGGTCTGTAGATGACTGAAAAACGGCCATGTGGTCTGATGAATCAAACATGTAGAGGGTAGTGCGCGAATATAGATAAAACACAATGAAAAAGTACGTACCCCATCTGCATTGCAATAACTCTAAAGGTGATTAAGGCAATATTATGGTTCGAGTATGCTTTTTAGTATTTTATGGGTCCTTTGATTTACGTGGAAGGACATCTGAATGCCCTGAGGTCAAGATCATTCCGTTATGTTAATGGTGTACCTTGGCAGAGATCTATGGTTTCAGCAGGACAATGATCCCATATATATAGCTGGCATTGTGCCCAGATGATTCAAATAGCATGACAGAAACTTTACCTTGCTTACAGTTGGCACGTACAATCATCATACTTGGATCCATTTTAAAATCTGTGAGAAGAGATCAAATAGGGTATTGACTGCTGGATTCATTACCAATGAATGAGTGAATGAGTGAATGAATATTAACGTCCCACTGTTCAGCTACACGAGGGCTTTTTGGGGACGGTCCGCGTAATTTTGAACCATGGTCAAGTGACGCGGACGACACCTGAGCTGGCACCCCCCTCTCCTAACTACCACACCACACCAACGGGAGGACGTTTGAGCTCTCGACAGATTTAACGTGCATCGCTCCCCTACACGGCGGATCTTTAGTGGTACTAGGATCAAACCCATGACAAACTAGCCATGATCCGATGCCTAGACCACTCGGCCACCGCGGCCACCATTACCAATGAATCTGAAGGCCCTGGAAAGAGCAATTCATCGGATACGGTGCTAAAGTCATCATACCATCTACTAACAACTAATACAATTCATGCCAAGAAGAATCTGTGCAATATTAAGGAAAAAAGGTAGTTCAATAATGCATTGAAGGGGTCGTCATAGTTGTTTGGACACTCAATGTATATACTTAATGTATTTAATAGGAAAAAAATTAAGAATTCTTTCTAAGAGTGTGTTCATATATAGTGATAATGATTTGATACCCTAATAAAATATAATTTATGGATAGAATTTTAGAAAAATTTAAATTTGGAAGAAAATTTAATTTTTTTCATAGTTATTCACTATTTAAATGTTGAAAAAATGATTACTTGAAGTAAATAAATTTATATGTGAATTTATTTAAAATTTTGTAAATTCGCATCTGTAACTGAAGAACTTAATGCACTTAAAATTTTCGGGAGCATTATAATAGATTTGTCCGTCACACACAAGACTAAAAGACTCTTGATTTTAAGGTATCCAACTACGTTGAAAACGTCATTTTCGGACAAAAATCACATTTTCTTTTTATTTTACCATTTTAAAATTCAAGCGATTAGCTTTCTAAATCTGTCTTTGTTTTGTCTGTGAAATAATTAGAAAAAAAGTTACAGGTGTTTAAAATATTTTTACAGCTGTCAATCGAAACCGTAAGTGGTGTAATCGAAACCGGAAGTTGTCTGTTTAACATGCTTTTTACCGATAATTTTTGCAGTTTCAACCCATTATAATTTTAAAAACTATTTCTGACAATTTTTTTTGACTATTTATTTGATGGGCAACAATTTCGATCTTTTAATTCGACTTTTGCGATTGGCAACATCTATTTCTTCTGACCTCACATGTTTTTGTTTTGATTTGCGTCTTACGAATTTTGATCCTAAATTTCTTCTAAAAACTTAACTTTTTTCGATTTAACTGTACAATTTTTGATCGTTAGTTTTTTCTGGACATTCTGCTTTTTATATTATCAACTTTTTCGGTTCACAAAAGAATTAAATTATAACTTTTCTTGAAAATGCAACAGTGCTGGTAACAGATTGAATGATTGCTAATTTCAAACTTATGTAATGAACAAAAACTGGATTGACTGAAAGACTTTTCACAGTGCAAAGAATGTTTTAATGGAACATTAAGAGGTTAGGAAATATTTTATTTAAATATTCAGGGAAGTGTGTTTTTCTCAATTTGTGTTTCCTCAATTGTTTTGAAAAGAATCTGTACCTGCATGACGATTACTTGTTTGGACTGACTTCTAACGTGACTTTAAAATGCTCCAAATGTACTTTCATTGTCAATTTTTCAGCTACTGAAAAACTTAATTTGCAACTTATTTGTGGAATGTGAGTTATTGGAAGATGACATTTGTCTGCGAAAAAGCTATGTGCTAAGCTGAATATGCCCTGTATGGCAAAAAGAGCATACAGACTTTTTGAAAGAAATGTCTTGGCTGCTGCTACATCAACGGCTAAAGATGTCATGAATGCTGCTGTTTTGGTAGTAAAAAACATTACAAAATGATCCAACACGTCAGTTGGAGAATGTGGAATATCCGTTGACGACAGAGACGTGGACATTCCTCCCTAAATGTTTCTATAGCAACTTTATTCATCGCCACTGGGAAACTTCCAGATTAGGAAATTATGTCAAAGTTTTGTAGAATTCTAAATGTCTAGTCTTACATGCGTGTTCCTGCATTTATCTGGTATTTACTTCAATCATGGAATCTGTTAGTGCGTACAAAATCTTCGTATGTTTTTATACCACGAGATCTTAAAAATATGTTGATTGCTATGGTGTGTGATGGTGATTCCCACAAATATACCTTTCAGTTAAAGATCTGTATGGTGTCAACAGTGTCATCAAATGAATGCATAAGATACTTCTAAGAAAGAGTGAGTAGTCGGCAAAGAAAACTTAAAAAAAGCCAGAAAAACCTCGGTGGGGAAAAAAAACTTACCAGTGTTTTGATAAATGAAATTCAAGACTATTATGGCAGAAACACCAATCACGTCAAAGCTCTGCTGAGTGCGGATTTTTTCTCTGTTGCTCCAGCAGAGAGAAACCCATGTATGCACCGTGCCCAACTGGAGCTGAGAGCTGGTGTGAGTATCAACTAAGAATAGCTATCGGAAAAAATATATATAGATAAAAGTGTAAGCCTTTCCATGAAACTTTTAAATATAGTTAAACCTGTGTACACGAAGTTGTGTGATAAGTAGTTATTATAAAATTGCCTCCATGGTTTGACTCAAATGCAAACAAATCATTTAACGTCTTTTTGTGGCAAATTGTTCCGAAAGAAACTTTTATTGAGCTGAAAACATTTTTTTTGTGTACCCATATTGCCCTCATTATTTTTAACAAAGCTTTTATTTGTTTGTTTGGTAGTTTGAAAGCTTTTGGCATAAATGCAAGTTATTATACACTACGTGATGACAGATATCTTGACATCATTCGCGCAGTGACTCGAAACAACATTCTTTGCCTTTTTAAAAATCAGTCAGAAAAAAAATATAGGGCCCAAAGAAAGAGAAAATTTAACAAAATACCAAGGAGTGGATATGTTAAATATAAATCATTAGTTTTAGTAATATACTTGTGATATTTTGTTTTGAAATTACATTTATAAAGTTTAAATGCATTTTTCTCAAAACTGTTTTTTTTTTTTTTTTGTAAATTTTTTGGTATTTCAAATGTGATATCTAAAGAACCAATTGAGATACTTGTATGAAACTTTACACAAATGTTATTAATAGTATTATCTAGAGGTTGGAATACCAGCTAAGAAATTGAACAATTTTTTGTGATTTTATAGTTGGATTTCCTTATAAAAGTATCAAAAATTTGAATGAAGTTCATAGGTTGTAGCTTCGATTAGCTATAACTTTTGATTTAAAAAAAATAATTTAAAACTTGTAGTACAACCTCTAGAAATGTGTTTGAAAAATGTGCTGCAAAATTTTTTTTTTTTTTTGTAAAATATGAATTATTTTTAAAAATTATTGAAAAAATTTCAAAATTTAATTAAAATTTCCTTAAAATTTTAAATTTTTGTAAATTGTTATGTATATGTATTATTTAAAACTGTATTTTTTATTATAGTGCATAAAAATAAAATTAAAATGTAAAAATTTTAGTGATTTTTAGAAAATTAAAAAAATAGGTCTCCGAACGTAGTTGGATACCTTAAAGCTCAATAATTTTAATTTTGCGAAGAAAGCTTATAACAAATGCCTGCAGCATTGTGCGGTGAACCTCACCATGTGAGAGACAGAACATCAACTGAACATTCCACAGAGATTGTATAACACAAACATGTTCCCATCGTTCAAAAGATAAATACATTCGGTGGTGTTGGTAAATGGCAAAATAAAAAATCATTATCGTACATAAATTACATATTGAAAAGAAATTGTAACTAATAATAAGAATTGAATAGAAAATAGTATAACACTTAAATAAACATACAAATAAACAATGATAAAAATACGTGATTAATAATAAAAATTCAATTCAATCCAAACAAGGTGACAGTCTCATGATAGATTTCGAAGATAATTTCAAAAGTGAACAAAAGCATTACATAAGCAAATCCTAATAATTATCACTAAAAATAAATTTCCATTCATTTATAAATTAAATATCATCTTACTGGGTCAATCATTATTAAAATAAAAACAAAAACTGATTATAGTATAAAGTAGTCGCAAATGAAAATAACAAAGTTAACGCACTTGGTACATAAACTTGAAATAGGTTTATAGATATATGTGTAGTATAAATTAATTTCAAAAAATTAAAATTTGTTCGATAATAAAAAAAGACAGGAAGATCTAAGACAACATTGTTTTGTCAGGAACTGTGAAAATCATTCAATAATCCAATTAGAAATATTCATTTGATTCCTAGACATTTCTTTTATTGCACGCAATAAATAATATTTATTCATAATAGAAAGCTCACCTCAAGTGCAAAGAGCTCAACTCTAATGAAATAAAATACATTGAATGCAACTCTACTGAATCAACTGAGTAGTTAATATTTATTATATAGTGTGAACAAAAGATAGAAACTAGATTATTGTTCAAAAGCATAAAAGAGGGGGATATAAATATTAATCATAAATGAATTGCTTCATATATATATACAGTTTCAAATTTATTTTAATCACGTTTTATTCCACTTCAGAGTTATGATATGAATTCTTTCTTGAAGCAATCCCGTGTTTTGCTTCTTTCGTGTAGATATATTAAATTAAATTTGTCATTCAAAAGTGTCATAGCACATAAACAGAAAATTTTAGAGAGAATTAGTGTTAGAAAATAGTCTAGATAAAATTAAGGTACTGATTTATTATAAAATTGGTGTATATATATACTGATTACTTAATTTATATATATATATAAAATAAACCTTTTAATGTGTAAAAAAAATATATCACTATATTATATATATATATATATATATATATATGTATCCACATACATTATTAAATATGTAAAGACATATTAAATCGTTATAAGAATATAATATTACTAATTTGTGTCATTGGGAAAACAATAATTTAAAGAGTTAGAAAATTTCTGTAAGTTTCAATTTTATGCTGCTCGCAACCAAATGGTATTTTTTAGTTGATTAGTTCCATCGATAGTTAAATATAAAATATTATCGGTTCAATTTAGTATAATCACGCTATTTAAGGTGTATATTGTACTGTAAAGACCCGCCTTCCCATATTAAAGTAAAAATATACGGTCTATTGCAAATTTTTGAGAGGAAAAATGAAATGATACACACATACATCTTCGCGAAACGTTCCTACGTATTTGAAAAGCTTCATTAATCTTCTTTCAAGTGGGCCTTCCTAACAACATCAGATGTAATGATAGTACTTCCTCTTATAACAATTACGGCTGCAGAAATCTTTTGTTTTTGTGTCTCTTAGTATGCACTTCAGTTTAGGGTTTGCAGCCCCGGGATCCCGCGTTCCCGAAATCCCGGGATTTATTTTTGTAATTTTTTTTCATCAAAATTTTCTAAAAGTTTATTTTGAGGGAAAAAAATTTGTTTACTAAACATATACGTAGAATTTTTTTATGCGTGCAATTATTTTTTCCGCATTGATAAATATATTGAAATAATCTAATGGAACAATTTTAAACTCTGAATACTAGACGCATTTTAATTTTTCGCTTTTAATATTCAGTTTCCAATGGACTAAATTGTCGCGGTGCCAGGTCGGAATCACGAGATGCACTGTCAAACGTTACCGTGGTACCATCTTCACATTTTTTTTTTATTTTTAAAATTTGATATTTTGTTTTACTTGTATTTTATAAAGGTTAATATTTAGTAATAATTCCATACAAAAAAATTTTAATTTGTAGCAAATTATTTGTAAAACCTAAATTTTTTAAACTTTTTTAAGCATTTTTTAAATTTCTAAGGCTATTTTAAATATGTCTCTTTTCTTTCAAGCATTTTTTTCAAGAACCGTATAAAATACTATGTAAAACTGTGCATGGTTTTTTTTTATGCTGTTGCTCTTTAATTTTTTATTAATTTTTCTACAGTTAAACACTTTCAAAAAATCTCAAAAAAACATTAATTTTGATTTTGAAATTTTTTAGAAAAAGTACTAAATATGTTAGAGCTAATTCCAAGCACAGTTTCACAAAACATACATTTTAGAACATGTATATACAAAATTTCAAACCCATACTTCAATTATCAAAAACACCTTAGGGTTTTGTGAATAACAGTATACGTACAAAAATTCAACATGGAGAAAAATGAGTTTGAAGTTTTCATTCCATGAATAGCATGATATAATATTCATCGAATAGTCTGAAACTTTTATGAAATGTTAATTAGCTTATTTAAAGTTGCTTACCATAAAAAATTGCACAGTTGTAGAACAATTAAACAGAATACTGCCATGATGAATACAAAGAAGAAAACGAATGAAAGATCAATATTTCATAAAACTTTTTTTTATCTTAATAATTATTTTAAAAAATACACTTCAGAGCTAATTACATGCTCAGAGCTAATGCACAACATGTACAAAAAATGTTTATGCCTTTATTTTTTTATTTCCATGATTTTAAAAGCCTTCGCATGTTAAATTTTGTACACGAATGAAAGCAATATCAAATAACAATTTATAAGTAAAATATATCAAAATCGAAGAACAGCGTATGTGCATTTGCTTAAATAAATATCTTAAAATATTTTCGTAATACAAGCGTTGAATTTCGCACACATGGTATATATATATATCACCAAAAACAAATATATAGAAATGTGAGAATTTTTCTATTCTTGCGAATTAGATTTTAAATTATCTGAGATATTAAAATGATATTTAGTATTTGTGCTTTGGAAGAATCCGTTTTGAAGTTTTAATTTCATTCATAATAATATCATAAAAAGCACACACAATTTTTAAATCTTGACCAAATCCATTTGATCTTCAGTAAATAATTCACAAACTAGAATTTTTGCATGAATTGCACAATTCTTTCTGGAAATGATTTCTTACTGCATATATAATGTCAGTCTCATTGACGCGCGATAGAAAAATAATTAATTTATTTTTATCAGGATCTTTTCTAGCAGATAATCTGAAATGTGAGTGTGGTAGTTGTTGTATAGCATCAAATATTGCTCCATAATATGATAAAAAATGCAGGTAAAGCTTTGAAATTTTGCAGGCATACTTATAAAGATTCGAGGAATCAAATAGGACAATAAAAAATTTCGCCAGGTTGATGATTTTTAGGGTACCACACATATCGTCTTAACAGAAATTATTAGAACAATACCATATATATAAGTCACAAATATCACTAATACAACAAGTACATTGCAATGAAGAACTTGAAAATATGATATATAATAGTATTTTAATTTTAAAAATACAATAAATTGTTCTGTGAAATCTGGAATAGTTTTTGAGTGGCGCGTCTCTTTAAAATATCTTAAATTAAACAAGTTTAACTGAACAAACAGAACGTTATAGTTGAAAAACATTTAAATTAGCACATAAAAGACAATCCTCATTATTCTAAAATTCTCGTTTACTTAAATTTGTTTTAAAATATTTATAAAGAAGATGTATTGAATATTTCTTCCAAGAAAAAGATAATAAATTATACGATTTTTTCTCATAAAAATAGCATCATTTCTTCCTGAAAGCGAAAGTAATTTTTATATTGTTGATTTCATTGAAATTTTATTTATAGAATCATTAAGGCAAGAGTAAAATGTTCTAAAAATAATTTGGGTTAACAGACCTAAACTAATTTTAGAACGTGTTAGAGGTTCAAAAGAATGTACAAGGATACGTGATCTATTAAGAGAAACCGTATTAGGTATTTCGCTTTTGCACTCTTTGGTATAAAAAAATAATTAATTACACGTAATGTAAAACTTTAAAATGTGGTTAAAAATTTTAACTACATATGATTAGGAATCTTAAGGTTTTAATTCTTAAGAATTAAAAACCTTACATAATTAAAACAAACTTGACATGGTTGAATACATTAGTCAATATTTGTTTCGCTGCCACAAGTTTGGGTTTCTATTTCTAAGATTTTCTTTTTAAGGTATCCGACTAATTTCGGAGACCAATTTTTTTTAATTGATTTTCAGAATAAATTTATTGTTTTAAAGAACATAAATTGGCTTTAAAAAATCAGAATTATTAAATAAATATCATGTATGACCCTTTGTTTTTGAAAAAAAAATTATTTTTATGAAATTTTAGCAAAATTTAGAAAGTTAAGAAAAACGCCATAAATAAAAATAAATTGAACATTTGCAATTTTAATTTCATTAATATATTTCTTGATCCTTGTGAAGTGTCACAAACCGCAGGATAAAAAAAAAATTTAAGAAATAAATATTTTATTAGCATTTAAATTTGATGATAATGATTTTTCATCAAAATTAATGCATGTTCTAAGCTAAAAATGGCCTTTCTAGTACTAATTTCTGAAACTGCGTACCTCGCTTTAATTATGTGTCCTACATTAACAATAGTATTGACAGTATTATTAATATTTCTACTCACTACATCATTCGAATATTTCTTATTTCTTATTCATTTTTAGAATAGGACACATATTTGTTTTAAGCGTTATAGATAATTTTAAAGCTTGGAAGTTTTAAAAAGCTTCTCTTTCACCCTCGTATATATATATATATATATATATATATATATATATATATATATATATATGTGTGTGTGTGTGTGTGTGTGTGTGTGATTATTATTTATATTCTCGAAATGTTGTTATAAGTCATTTTTTGTCATTTGATAAAAGGTTTTCTTTAATATGTATATATAGTCATCAATATTGTATGAAAATTATTATAAACCTTACTTTAAGAGTTAGTGAGTGAATATTAACGTCGCACTATCCAGCTACTCGAGGGTTTCTGGCGACAGACACCGTAATTTTGAGCCATGGTCAAGTGCCCAGGACGACACCTGAGCTGGCACCCTTTTTTCCTAATTTCCACACCACACCAACGGGAGGACCGACATATTTAACGTGCATAGGCCCTATCTGCATGGAGGGATTTTAGAGGTACTAGGCTCAAACTCATGACACTGCGTTCACGAGTCCGTTACCTTGACCACTAAGCTACCGTAGCCACCCGATATTTAAAGAGAGAGAAAAAAAATTGCGAAAAGGTGCAGGATTATAATTGATATAGCCACAGTGATACATTAGCAAATTTTCAGGCTTTATATATATCTGAGTATGCTGATTGATCAGATGGACGTTGATTGATAAAATATTGCATTATCTCTCACAGATAATTTGACATTTTTAAAAGCTAAATAGGCAGTTAGAATTGTATTTTATGTTAGGCCGGTAAATTAAAAGAATTATTTTGTATCACGTAATGTTTGAGAGGGTAATTAATTAAAATTCCTTCTAAGAAAATTGAATTCATTATTGTTGATATTATTATACACCTGCCGGCAATATTCAAATGGATTTTGCTTACTACGGATGCACCAATTATGAGTAACTAAGTAAATGCGCTTTGAACTATCATTTTACTTTTGAGTTTGTCAATCCACTGAGTTATTCTGAAATTATAATTCTTTCTTTATGCACTGTTGGCCATTAAAATTGCAACACCCAAATGGAAAGCAAATAAATCTGTGCTGTATAACTTTACTTCTTACATGTATACAGCGCAGTAGGAAGAAAACATGGTGGAATTTGCAAAGAATCCTGGGTACAATTGGTCCAAAATAAGTACACAGAGTTACAGCATCTGACATTTCCAACGACTCTCAACTCAATCGAATTAGGTCTGGTTGAAGGATCATTTCATGCTGCTTCAAGTCTCTCAGCTACCCATAACAAATGATTTCAATGGGTGAAAACTCCAAAAAGGCACCACACTAGCAATATGCATACAAGCCCACTTCCTGACGGAAGTTTCTGAAGGATCTGTACCATACCTGCAAGGCCAATCTGACAGCCTTCACGTTTGACCATTGAGAATCTGTGACCCTCCTAAACCTACATATTCACAGGACAGTTGTTGGATTCCGACCAATTCGAACGATAGGCAATGATCCAACACAGGCTGGTAGCTTATCTCCTTCTTATACTAGATTTAACGCGATCTTTTCAGAAACAATTCAATTTCAAATGCCGAATGAGGCATGACTTACTTTTCGTACAAAGTTTGAAATGTCGTTTCTCACTCCTTCGTCTGGAGTTGTAACTTTATATATATAATGGCCATTAGTATATATATATTCTGTTCATTGTTGATATTCTGACAAAAAATGCTGCATTCATTTCAATGGCCGGAGATTATTTAACAATAAGTTAATGGGATGTTTTATACCTCCATGTCTTAGATGACTCTCAGAACAGTAAAATTCTTTTGGTTTCCCCACAACAGATATTTATTCGTATCATTTCATTTGTCGAAATCTCAAAAATAAATAAAAAAAGAGATAATTTAAATAAAGAATAGAATAATGGGCAATAGAACAAATGCAAATTTCAATAAAATAATTGCAACTTTTTCTACCTTTTGAGCGATTCTTAAGACTGAGAAACTGGTTTAATTTCTTGGCTATTTTTAGTTTTCAGTAGCTAGATATTTTTGTTTAACTTTCTTTCTCGAAACTTCAAACAAATAATTTCACACTTGTAAAAGTAAAACAACAAAACTAATCTTTAAAAATCAATAAATGTTAGAGTTCAAACAGTGGCAAACAATTAAAGCAGGAATTGTTTTTTTTGTTTTATGCTTTATATTGAACATCAAGTAATTAAATACTGAAACTAGTATCAGTAAATCTAGAATTCTATTTAGCTTAATGCATGTGAAGATGAAAAATTTAAAAAAATAGCCCAGCGTAATTTTTAAGGAGCTCTTCAGAATCTATGCAAAAGTAACGATGGGGTTTCCCCATAAGATCACCATTGAAGATCTTGTATTGAGTTGTTCATTACAGCCCAAAGTCATTTTGGAAAGCTTGATGAACTTTAATTTCCTCCTTCCAGAGATGATTTATAATACGTGATTAGTGTTCCGGCAGTGTACAACAAGTTACAGCGGATAAAGATCGTTATGAATATGTCCTCCAACGTAAAAAAAAAGTAACAATAATAGGAAGGGGGAAGTAAATTTCATTTTCCGGCCGCAAATGGAAGGGGAGTATAAAATGCACACACACACAGTGACACCATTTGCGATCATTTGTTCACTCTTTGGGGTTGGTCATCCCTCCGTAAACGAGGTAAGATGTTCTTAATATATTTTGTTTCATTGCATCTGAATTCTTGGATACTTTGAATATCTTATACGTATATCTGATAAAAGGTTCAAAAGTATTGTAAAAAATCAATGGAAGTGAATTAAATGAAAACTATGCTCGAAACACACATCCAACTTAAATTTTTCTTTAAAAAATAATTTTGAACAATTTTTTTTTCAAGAGAAATGCTTGTATTTTAATTATTTAATTTTTATAAGTAAAATATGCAGTCAGTTTTTTATTGAGGCTGCATAAATTCTCATTTCTCAGTAAAGTTCGGTTATCAACCTTTATGTAATTGTCCACAGACTGTGAAACACAATTCGAGAATGAATGTTCTACTTTGATAACTAGACTCGTTTCAAATTGTTTAAGTCTTGAATTTTAGCACTGATTAACTTGAATGAGGATAATTTGTACCGTGTGATACGAGACTTTTTTACTCATTTATTTAAATTATTATTTTATTGATTTTTTAAATTAACTACGTATGTAGATAATATAAATCAGAGCAGTATGAACCGTGTTGTATCGAAACCGTATATTTTGAAATAATATAAATCAAAGGAATATGTACCGTGTTATATCGAAATCAAATCTTAAAGTGTGAATTTTTATGATACCTAATATTTCGTTCCAATAAAACATACAAATAAAAAAGCAAGTTAACTTCATGATTTTAAAACAAAACTAAAAAAAATACAAAAATTAAAAATACAACAAATATATATTCAAAAAATAATAATAATTGTCATAAAATGAAAAGAAATGGTTTATCAGGATCATAAAATTAATCTCCTTCCTCATTCTCATCAGAAATTACAGTTAATCTATTTTTTCTCAAAGTTGGTTGAAACTGCTCTTCAGTAGTTCTTCCTCCATCATAACAAAAGTTACCAGACCTTGTTGCAATTACCTGTCTGTTTCGATCTTATATATATATATATAATTCTTTCAAAATAAGTATGTTACATAAAACTGTTACATCAAAACGGTGTAATATTAAATTCAAGATTTGTGCATTGTAATATCGAAACCGTGTTTTATAAGTACCATTGTTATTCGCAAACACACATACACACACATATATATACATATATATAATTTTTAATATACTCTGTTTGATAGATAAAAGGGATTTAAATACCAAAGATTAAAAAACATATTTTAAAGATTGGAAACAAAAAAAAGAGATGGATGCTGCAGTACTTATAAACAATGATGATTGATGACAGCGGGTCAGTTAAACCACTTTTATAGCTTGCCAGCCTTCTCCCTTTCTATGTATAATAGTAAATTCCTATGGAATATAATAGGCAGAAGCTCTGAATCCATTTTTAATAAAAAGGTTACATACCAGAAAAAGCTTTGGAAAATGTTTAAATGATGCTTGAATGAATATATATATATATATATATATATATATATATATATATATATATATATATACGCTAAGAATGAAGACATTCATCAGTTTATTGTCGATTTTCTGATCTTATTTCGCAGATGAGATTTCTTATTTTGACCATTAATCGTGAACTTTATATTCGCTCTTCAGTGAACTCCTAATTTTTTTCTTCGTTCAAGACTTTTTACAGAAATTGTTCTTAACTATTTCGAAGAAGCCAATTATTGATTGTTTCCTCCTTAAATGGATTCGACTGGTTTGTATTCCTTGAATCACCGAAGTGCTTTTAGGAACAATTAGGATCGAACAAAGATCAGGAAGAGTAAATTTTTTCTATAAAATATTAATGCATTATATGGGATTTCAAAGTTTTAAGTTAAGAATTTTTCCCACAGCACAGATTACTTAAGAATATTCAAGATTTTACTGTCAAAAAATTAAAGACATTCAGTTCAAGTAATAGAAATGTGTAAAATTGTAAAATTTTTATGTGGTATCGCACTATAAAGTGATATCTAATTTAAAATCTTTGTGCAGTTGATTCAAGTTTTGAATAATATGTGAATGTCTCTTTGTTTCGATATATGACATATAGTCAACTGTCAGTTGTCGTACTTTTTACAGGAACACCAGAAAAACAATGCTTTAAATAATTTTAACCTCCTTCTCATCTATTATTTAACCAAAAAAGATGTTAATTCTCAAATAACTTACTTAAGTAAGGATTTCAAAATTATATTATAGACATCAATCTCTCTCGCAAGAATAATTAACAGACTGTCTGAATCGAAATATTTATCGTTATCAATGTACATTGATTTTCAAACAACCTGCAGGAAACATAAATTATTTATATTGCATTTAAACGAAACCACAAATTTTTGAAGAAATATAAAAGTGTAACAAGTAATAATTTATTTGGAAGTCGACACGCTTTGTACTCAATATGATACTTACTTTTCGAAATAAAATTCATTACATTATAGTGACACTGTAAGAATTAATTTTCAGGAAATATTGCGATCAGTAATGTCTGTAGTGAAATTAAATAATAAAAATAAGAATTGAATAGATTTTCCTAAAAGAAAAATGATTTCAATGTATTTCTAGTTTTACCTATAGATAGTAATTTTCGCATTGTTTTACACAAGAGATGTTTTGTTTGGATAATTTAAAAATAATGTTATGTTTCCTAAAGGGAGAATTATTTTAACTTTCAAAAGAAAAATCAGCTTACATTATACACAGCTTGATGAACCATAACCACCATGGAATTACTAAATGTAAGAATATTAATACTTTGAAGAGAGAGAGAGAGATAATATGTAATTAAAATTAATGAGACTCCTTTAGTGATTTTTTTTCTTCAAAAGATATTCAATCAAACTGAGTATTGGAGCGCACTTTTCAGCAAACGCTCCTCCATAATTCGAAAAGTACAAAATATTCCTTTCGAATATTTCGGTAAAGAAAAAAATATCATGTTGTAGAAGTTACAAGGCCGTAATTTTGTGCATTCTGGGATTTAAAACGATAAAAATGGGGTATTTTTAAATGTAATACTATTAACAGTTATACATTTATGAGTAGAGTGCTGAACAAATATGTTTGAATGAAATTAATTCCTTCATTTCTGATATCTAACATTTCGTAATTTGTAGCTCAGTTTTTTGAGCTCTAGGGTTCTATGAAAAGAGTTACACATCTCACTCTGTTATCATTAATATAAACGTAAACCATTATACTGAAACTCATTGCATTCATATTGTAAGGATCTCAACCGTGGTGTGGGAGAATTAGAAGGTAGACTAGCCATATTGCAAAAACAGTCTAATTTATTCACAATATTAAATGCAATCGATCAAGGCCAAGAGGTGCGCCCAATTAATATATATATAATTGGACTTTAATACTTAATACACTTAGCCGCTGCAATATCTCTGACTGCTTTGCTGTTTAACCTAGATTCAATCTTCAGTGACCGATCGTCATTTTAAATAATTCAACTATCAAATATTCAATATCCGTGATTTACATTCAGTTGAATTAATCACTGCTCCACTAGCAATCTATCTTATCTCCCTCTTTTTAACCTAAAAGCCTAGACTATATATAGTAGTTTTAATTTACATAATCACATCTTCTTCGAGGGGAAGGAGTTTTATAATAAAATAATTTTTAAAGAGCAGAGAAATTCCTCAAGAGGACTGTTAAATGAAAGAGCACGGATAGAACCGTCACAACCACCTCCGTGAAGAAACCATGATTTATCTGAGGGTTTTAAGGATTACGTTACACGGAAATTACGTTAATACATTTGAGCACATAATCAAGAATTGCCAAAAAAAATTTTACACCTTTTCTACTTCTTGATTAAATTGTACACACGACAATCTAAACTACTAATCTAAATCCATCTAAAATTTTAATTGAGCCATCTCTTTTACTTTTTAACATACAATACACTCTTTTCGGGCTAGGACCAGGGGAAAACCCCGTAAGAAAAAAACTCTGGCAGTGCACCTCTGCTTAAATAATTAACAAAATAGAATATTTTACTTAAGCTTTTGAAGACATCCTTCTACTTCTGGACGATCAGCCACCCTGAATGGAAACTAGGATCAATACCAGCACAAAAAATATATCATTAATCAGCAATACATATATACATTTACAAACATTAAACCGTCAAACTTATATATCTAATACCAATTATTTTTAAACATATACTTTCACATAAATAAACACCATCTGGTTATTTTTCTTTTTTTTACAAACTTCCAATCCATACGTGCTGCGCTGTTAGCGTTAATATTAATTGTTTCTATTTACGCCGCGTTCGAAACCAGATATTATCTATATACATCAACACATACTAAAATATATGCATTAACCCATACAATTTCCAAACATACTAATAACCAAGTCTTATCTGGTTGAAAAACAAATGTAAATAAACAATTGTTTTCCCGATTTTGGCATAAATATTAAATACAAAAGTTCATATACCAATTTACAGGGAAAACTCACCCTTCTCGGTGTCAACTTTTGACCAACTAGAAATCTTTACAAAACTAGACTTGCTTTTTTTTGTAAAAATCACTTGACTGCTTGTCAGTATAAAAGAAGAAAGAAATAATACAAGCTAGCGATTTTTCCTTTACAGACTTTCTGTTCCGTCACCCTTCAGTACTAGGCTACATGTCCTTTGTCTTGCATAGACTTCATATTCGTCCAGGACGAATATTTCATTGGCTGCTCCCTTATCGCCTCACCGCTTGTAGGGCCGAAATCTACCCCTCTTGCTTCTCGATGTTTCTGCTCTCTCTCTCTCTCTCTTCTCTCTCCTCTGCCTCTTGTCAAGTATGTACTCGTCCTTCTAGTTGCCTCTTGCCTCTCGCTGATGCTCAATCTGTTACGTAGGGATATGGACTTGACCTCCTGGACGACTCTTGTCTTTCCTTGACGTGTCGTCTGTTGCGGAGCTGGTAATGACTTGACCTCTCAGTCGGGACTTGTCTGTTGTTGTCTGCAGCTCCTGAAGAAGGACCGGTAATGGATTTTCCGGATATGGATTATTTTTCGATATTTGACTCTGCTCCTTGAGATGGACATGGGCTGGACCTTCCGGACAGGACTTGACCATAGTCTGCTGCCTTACTCCTGGTCATCTTCCTTGTTCCTGGGCCTGACGGAAGTGATCCTGAAATAGGCCTCTTTTTCCACTTACAACTTTCCTGGAGTCGTCTTTTAATTTCAGTATTTTCATCTAATGAAGAGGGTGAACTGCGTTCGCCCCATTTCTTTCGCACTGGTGACCTCCTTTTACTCTAATGTTGGCTTTCGTGATTAGAATATTCAGCCGAATCTTCACTTCTTACTCGTTTACCTCGCCGTTGTCTTACATTAGTGCTATCTTCCCTGGCTAAACTTTTACGACCCTCTGTTTCTACCTGTTCTGACCTAGATTCTTTACCATCCTATCCGTCTATCTCCACAACACCTTCCTCTTTTATTCTTAGGTGATAAATCTGTACCTGATCCACATTCACCGTTATCGGTTTACCCCCCCCCCTTTCCAAATAATCACATTGTTCTTCTCAACCTTCATCACATGATATGGGCCTTCAAATTTAAGTTTACACTTACTCACAATTCTCGTGCTCACCGAACTTATAGGGTGTGTTTTTATCAATACCAGATCCTTTACTTTAACGTCAATTTCCCGTCTTCTCTTATTATAATATTTTGATCATCTATTATGTTGAATTTTAGTATTCCGCCTCCCCTCCTCAAACAATTGCCAAAATATTACAACACACCAAGTCTGCTCCTTCCATTACCATCACCAACTTCTGAAATGGGGTTACTAATTTTAGACTCAAAAGATTGTATGCTTATAGAAAATTTTACGTTGCACAAAATGCAAAGTATTTTATTTCATTGTATGGAAATTTAATACTAAATTCAACACAAAAAACAAAAGTTAAATATTTGCAACACAAAAAAGTTATGCTGCAATAACTTTCGATATACATTAGATATATTGATAATTACAGTGAGTTATATCAGTGCTTAGTGGGGTAGCCCTTATTTTGTATTACAGCTTTACATCGATGTTTTATTCAGTTGAAAATAGTTTTAAGCTCCTCCTTCGCTATTACATGATGCCAGGAAACAATTATAGTCTGAATGAATTCCCTTTTATTCCATGGACACCTCATTCGGACAAGAGTTTTCAAACAGTGCTACAAGTTTTTGATAAGATTGAGGTCAGTGCTGTTTCGTAATCAAGGGCAACAACTCAGTGATCTTAGAAGGATACCAGTCTTTAAATTACTTTACTTTGTGGCAAGGGGCTGAATCTAGTTGAAAAATAAAGGAAGCATTGTTGGTAAATAGATCCCTAATGGAAAGTAGAAGTTTGGGTTCTAGAATGGAGTCAATGTATTTTACGACATTCAGTGTGCCATCGATGATATGAAGGCGGTCGATACCATCTGCTGATATGCATGACTAAATAATAGAACTATGTGGGGGTACTTCACAGTTGCCTGGATGCAGTCAGGATGTAGAGTTTCTCGACGATTCTACGTCTAACATACTTTAAGCTATCACTACCGAATAACGATATTTTAGTCTCATCCCTCCATATAACTTGTGACTAATAATCATTTGCCTAATTTATGGGTTCCTTTGCCTACTGTAGTTGCTTTTAGCGCTGCTGTAAATTGAGATACGGCTTTTTTCGTGGAATTCTACCTTTTAGTCTTACATCTGTGATCTACCTCTGGTTGTTTTTGAACGGACAGAAACACCAGCATTACTCAGATCACTTCTGATGGCTACTTAGAGGCATAGTATATTCGTTCTTCTGTCATCAACAGATGTGGTGCAAATTTTTCGGCATTTTCCTGCTTTGTTTTTTTATTAAATTTTTCTCCTGACATCTTAAACAAAGCTTTCAGTCTCTACATGTAGTCACTGAACTACCCAACTGTCTTGTAATTTTAACATAGTAATTACCACCTTTTCGGCACACAAGTATCTAATCTACTGTTTTATTTTATGCCCTTGCTTTTTGACTAATTATCATTGTTTCCCTGGCCAGAAAACAGCCCTGATTTTAATCCTATCGAAAACATGAGGCATCGTCTGAAAACTCTAGTTCGAATGAGGTACCCATGAAATAAAAGGGAACTAATTGAGAATATAACGGTTTCCTAGGATCATGTAACAACGAAGGAAGAGCTTGAAACTATTTTCAGCTCAATGAAACGTCGATGTGAAGCTGTAATAAAAAATATAGTCTACCTCACTAAGCACTGATAAATTACTGCTATCATCAGTATCTAACGTATATCGAAATTTATTGCAGCATAGCCTTTTTTCGTTGTAAATATTTGAATTTTGTTTTTTTGTATTTAATTTAGTATTAAAATTTCTTTAAAATGATACAAAATACTTTGCATTTTGTGCAACGTAATATTTTTTATAAGCATACAAACTTAAAAAACATAACAGTTTTAAAAAGTGTTCACAATTTTGGCCAGCACTGTATATGTGAGTGTGTATAATATGGATTTGCGTAGGAGGTGTGATTTTTTCACTCATGTTAAGCGGAATGTCATAGAACAAAAAAATCTAATAAAGCCCTTTTTTCTAATCTTTTGTTCATATTCTTATTCAAATTGTCATCCTTAAGTTCTTTTGGCAATTATTAGTATTTTGGTTATATTATATGTACTGTATATTATAAAGAAAAATATAAGAATATGAAGAAAATTATTCTCATAAAAGGAGTCAATGTTTGATACGTTAAATTTTAAAGACAAGATAATATTTGTTACAATATAAGAGTAACGCAATCTAAAATAATTTTCTACGGAATAAAATCAACAAAGAATCGTATTATTTTAAATTTTTCGGTTATAAAATCTATTAGCAGTTTTCAGAAATTTTGTAAAGGCAAGCCTAGTACACTGGATTCTATAAGTTTAGGATTCAGCTACTTGTAAGTATTTTTTCTAAGTTTTGCTTTCAAATCATGAATCATAATTCCATTTAGATCATCACACCAATGCTGTTCGTGATTGCGATATTTATTCATTTTAGGATGAAAAATATTGGAGAAATTAGTAATTCTTTTTCAATAAATATGTATTTTTGCTCTTGAGTTAAATTAAAATGTATGCTAATTAGGTCCTCATTAGTGCTTCACTTCACTACATATGGGATGTCTAATTAGTAGATTTTTTTTCTTGAAATAAATATTATGGCTTGGACAAAAATTTATTTTTGAAAAAAGATTTCTTAATGCAACCACCTTTTTATCTTTAATTAAATTGTAGAGTGTGAAGCTTCAAATAATTTGTAGGAACGGATTCAACTTTTCCCCTGCATCTTAATTAGGCTTCCATTTTTACGCTTGTCTTATATTATTCACATCCATCTGCTGTCAAAAGCGACAAAAATATATGTAAGGTTTTTTTTCTCTCAAATATTAATATCAAAAGAAATGTAGAAACTAAACACTTTAAAAATATATTCTTGAGTAATTTTTAGACAAAACATGATTGCTTCAATAGATAAAACATATTTTCTCGACGTGTGATGGTAACAAATCTTCTCAAATGATTTTTGAAGGAATTATTTGGATTTGCAGAAGTCTCTCTCTTAGTACTTGGTTCATTTTTTAAAATATTACTTACAAAGTAAACGCTTGTCTAAGTAGAAGAAAAAGATTAATTCAAAGTACAAGCATTTTACTTTCATTCAAGGTATAAAAAATTTATTTTAATTAAAGAAAGGAAATGGAAAACTGAAAAAAAAATTGTTAGTTATTAAAATTTCAACTGATTCAATTCCGATAGCTTTATATACTAAAAATGCGAGTTTGTGAATATAAAATGAAACTTGTTTTTCATGAGCTTTCGAAGAGCTTCTTTTTGAATTTGTTTCGAGTTCTCATCGTTATTCCCTATCCTACAATGTTAACACATCCATACATATATAATGAAAAAATATAACCTTCACTAGGAAAGAATTAAACCTCTATTTAATATGTATCAAACCAACATATTTGAGTATCCTTTTTTCTGCTGTTATCAGTTGCACTGGCCTCCAAAACTTAAGGTGTAACCTCTTTTTTTTTTTTGGCATCTTATTTGTAAATGAATGAACATTTTTTTTCCAAAGGAGTCTGCGTATTAGTAATTATCATTACAGACCTAGCAATTTCCCCGGGTATCATTTGATTGTGTGCCACCTTTTAGGTGGATACAAAATGCCACTATTTCATTTTGACACCTAGTCCCCCCCCAAAGGGTGGCACCTGAGCTCTGACAATGCGAAATTGTGCAAGGAATTCAACTTTGACGAGAGCACCCACGCCAAACAGGCACTCCAGGCATCTTTAAAATGCCGCTTAATCGTATGGCTTGGACGCTGTCGATTTTTGGAGTCATTTGTATGAATGAACATAGAAACAAAAAATATGGAGTAAATGTTCATTAAAAAGTTTTTTAATGAATTTGAGACGGTAACTTGCAGATGATTTACAAAAGAAAAAAGAAATTTTGGCCTTATAAGTCCATTCTTGTAGAAAGTAATACATCACAGTTTTAGATAAAAAAAATTTTGTGGGAACATTACGGGGGAAAAAGACTCCAATAAAGAATGTGTCCCCCCCCCAATTGCGATTACCAAATACCGAAATGCGAAGCGAATACCAGGCAAAGAGTAACCCTTGTTCCAGCTCATGTAATGCAGGAGAATTTAAAGCAGCTACGTGCCCACCAAAGTTGTGTCAAATATTATGCCGCGTATTCTAACACAAAGGTTGAATAGGTGTAAGTTGATTTGCTCCAAACCGTTTCCCTCAATATAATTAGAACTAAGCAAATTTAGATAAGGTCGCACACTATCATCCATTAGGAATGAATTCATAACATATATTAACTACATATGGGTATATATATATCGATCAAGGATATCATCCCGATATTTTACACCACTCAGAGTTTCTCCAAAAGACACATCGGTATGACCACCCAAACCATAATTCCAAACCCTCTGTATTTTTCAGTTATGTTGGATGAGTTTTATCTAGATTGTTGTATTATTCTCTCCAGATCAACAAACGCTCTCCTTTGTGGACATGCCTGTGAAAAGCACAGAAGTCCGTTATTAATTGGATATAAGTCCAACGTAAGCGGACACATTTCTGTCGTCGTCTGAGGAGGAGTCTTTTGTATAGAGACCTGCATTTGAAGCCGAAGTAGCAGAGATGTCTCTGATGCTAACTTGATTCTGTTCCTTTGGACCAAAAGAATAAAAATAATGATATTCTGCGGCAACTCGTAGTCGTTTAGGAGCTTCAGTTTGTGATATCCCCCTTTCCAAAGATCCGATCACCTGACATCTTAATAAATGAGATCAATGTCTTTTCCAAGACTCTTCCAGATATTGTCCACGAAATTGCGAACAACTATCCATGAGCAACTGTCAAGCACAAAACGTATACACGAAATTTCAAAAATTGTGTGTGTGTGTGTGTGATTTCACTCATTCATTCTTATAAGTGTGCTTAAAAATATAAGGGGGTGTATCGTTGTTATGCATAATTTTTGTTAACATTCCTTACTAGTATTCTTATAATATACTTATGTTATTGTTATGACATTTTGTGGACTTTTTTAAGAAAGAGTATTTAGATTCAAAGACCTTGTTTTTTTAAAAAAGCAGCTCATCCCTTCAAGACGCAAAATATTTTTATCTTTAAATATTATATTCTTCTCATTATTAACAATATATGGACCCCATAGACACTGGAAAAAATAATTAAAAAATTACACTCCCTCTCTTGAAATGTAGACGGTACCCGTAGGATCGCACGGAATAGGCTTTACTGTGAAATTTTACGAGTGATATATTTTTTAGCTCTAATTTGATAGAAGAAACTAACTTAATTCAACTAAAATTGTTACAAATAAGGAAATTGTTGATGTATAATTAATTATTTTAATGGCTCATTATATATATTTATTTAGTGTGAAAATCTTTAAAGCATGCTTGCTTTCAACAAACATAAATAAATATTGCATTTTTCACGACGTGTTTTCAAATTTTGCTTTCGCAATTTTTAAATCTGCAATTACGAAGCCTTGGAATGTCATCAACACATCAAAAAGGGCTATACATGTCATACATTTTGTCCAATCAAGATCTTTTAGCAGGCGGATTATAATACTTTTATCTTGTCGAGGGAGGAATTACAACACTGCCAACTTCATCACAAGTTAAAATATTTTTGTTAGTAGATGGAGATGTTGCTAACGCTTCAGTTATCTCTGATTTAAGTTTCAAGAGATCTATTTTTTTGGAGGGATTTTATTCGATATTGCATCTTGTTTGTACCGAAACCAAGAATTTGTTACATCTAAAAACATTGAAACGAATGAATTCAAGAGAATTTCATTGTAAAGGATGATCCATAACTGTCCCTCCATTTCAAATATTCCCATGTTTTTTTCTTCTCTCTCATCTGAGCCTGATTCTCCTTCCAGTATACAGGATTCATATGTTTTGTCTACAGCATAGCCATCGTCAATAAGTTCATAATCTTATTTATTCATCAATTGTAAAATTTTCTCCTCGTGTGAGAATTCTTTTCCTTTTATACACCTGAAAGATTTTTGGTTAAAAATTGGCACATCATTCCATGAAAAATAATAAAATGCATCAGAAAATTTTATTATTAAAAACAAATAAATATAAAATTTAAACACACCTTACTACCTCCCACCGGAAAACCCAGGGGTATTTTTATTAGAGGGACAGGAAGAAATATGGATGCAGATATATGTGTTGAGAATGAAAATGCCATACCTTTCAAGAAACGTATGAAAAGGAAAATTAATTACAAAAAAGAGTGAGAGAAAGAGCAAAGGGACTCGTCCTTGGTAACCCTCAAGAAAATATGGTATCAATTATACAATAATTTATATTTTACTTTTACTTAGGCTTTCAACAAAATTATTGAAACAAAAAAACTCACATGGCAAGAACTTACCTTTACAGCTGGAGTGACTGAAGTAATGCCCAAGTTGCACGATCGTGCGAGTAACGAAATCCTGAGTCCTACAAGCAACATTAATAGAGTATAATTAATATTTTTACCCTTTTACAATCATTTAAATATTAACACAAAAATGTGTATCGAAGCCATTTGAAATATTTTGATAATTACCTTTTTAGGACAGATAAAAAGAAGATGTGTTTTCGTTGTATTTATAAGCAAAGCTAGATTTGCCAGCTGAATGTAAGACATAGACTACAATTGCCGTCTCTTGGCAAAAAGTGATAATTTACACTTTCTGAAAACTCGCTCAATCATTTGATTCCGGCTTTTCTTACATTCGACTATTCCAGAAGGAAAAATGTATACGAATATCTAACCCGCACAATCGTGCTGGTTGAGTCTTACAAAGTTATAAAATTTGGGAAATACAATGTCACGGACTCACAGATAAAGTTGGAACAGAAGTAACAACAGACACAATGCAAGTTTTTATTTATACTTTTTATTATTCTTGATCAAAATATATATAAAATATTCTTATACGAGTGGAGTACTTTCCGTAATTGAATCTTAACGGGAAATATATATATTAAAAATTCATACTGTACTTATCTCTAAATAAAACCTTAATACAGCTATTCTCCAAAGTCAATCTTACTTTTGGCCTTTTATAACTTTAGAGCCGTCTGTAGGCTTTTAGGTCTGATCGATTAATAATGACAATCGAATTTAGCATAGATATAAATAAGCACTCGTTGAAACATAAAACGTTTATTAGTCACAATAATCCAACACATCCAGCATGAACAAGTAAGGGAGTAAGTTAAATGATATTTACAAAAATCGAAATATTTATTCATGAAGATCTAGATCTCTTCCTTTCACTTCACAAGTTGTGAGGGACAACCCACCACACCGTTCTTATTTTGCTCTAGCATTAGTGGTATTCTCAGGTAATACTTCTTCTAGCTATTCAATACAGTTCCATTAAAATAGTATTGTTTATTTGCTGGTAGTTAAGGAAAACACGCGGGGGGAAAAGAACAAATCAAACTTTATATTATATTTTAGTTTTTAAAAAAACACATTATTGCATTTCAGATTGAATATACTGATTTTTAGAAGGATTTTACCCTTTGTGAAAGGAGAAAGAAACTTGTAATTATACAAAAATAAGTTAAAAAATAGAACATTACATATTTGTAAAAATAAATCTAGCAAAAAGTGTAATATATGTTTAAATAATAATTTTTAATAAAAATAAATCAGTTTAAAGTGATTTAATTTTTTTATCCCTTTTCAGACAAAAGTGAAAATTAAAGAGGGGAAAAAACAAATAAAGGGAGGAAAATGATTTTTCTGGTAAAATTTGCAACCATTGCAACGTTTTTATCCATTGGATATGTACAGTGAGTATTTTTTTTATTTGGAAAAACAAGGTAGGATATTATACATACTTAACGATAACCACACATCTCAAATACTGTTAACTCAAATCAATAGATGTTCTCTTTCTATCAAACAAATTTTGTATGTTTTATTCTAATATTATACTTGTAAGAAACTTTTTAACTTGACCGTTTTATAGAATGAGGTGATTTCTTATAGTTCTTAAGCTGATATTGATTAAAACTTTTTTTTAAAAAAGTAATTGTATTTCTCAATGTAAGCATATTTCTATTTTCAAAAGGTCTAGAAAATCGTTTGAAGAAGAACGTCAAATATTAAACAAAATTTTCGATGGTTACGACTCAACTATTCGTCCAGCTGGTGAAAATGGCACAGGTATTACATTTTTAATTTTCTTCATTACAGTTTTATGACATTCAAACAAATAAAGTACAAAAAAATTCCAAAAGCTATAACATAGTCTCTCAAAATATAATTCCATATGTAACTTGAGTTCAGTTAGTAACTTAATGTACGTTTTTTTTTTTAGTATTTAGATTTTAAAGGAAAAATATCTTAAAATAGGGCTTACTATATGATTCGATATGCATGTTCAACAGTTCTGTAAACAATTCCATTATATTTATAACATCAAGCATTCTAATTAATACTGAATCCCTACAATAGCTAGATGGTACAGGTAAACCAATTGAATTCTAAATTTTAAAACTTTCACGTAATGTTCATTGTGATTAATATATGTTTTTGCTTTGTCCAAAACGAAAGAAATATTTTCATGAAAATTAGTTTGAGTGTACCATTCTCAAATAATTAATTAAGAAGCTATGAAATATACCGGATTTAAAAAGAAATTACAAATACAAATTATGTACGAAAGGGGAAGCATACATTTTGTAAGCATTTTGCTGTAATTCCTTTGATTAAAGGTTTTAAGTATTTTTTTTTAACTTTTGGGTCAGAGTTACTTGTGAAGCGTAAAACGTTTGAATTAAAACTTCAGTTCAATGTATCAGAGAAAATGATACAGTAGTGGATTACACAATGCACAAGTGCTGATAAAAATGTTTATACTATTTGTACCAATTATCCGTTAGGATGCTTTAAATCAAACGTTTAAATAATTTGAATACAGAGAGGAAAAAAGGTGAAGTATATCAACTGAAAATGAAAGTTAGAATGATATAGCAACTGAAAAAAGTTTTGTTAAATGTTACCGGAATAGGGATAATGGAAATGTCAAAAATTATCATTTGGAATTCAATAATGATGGATGTGTAGAATAAATCATTTTACATTGGAAAAGAGTTCCTCATGATCAAATTTCCCCATAGGCAAAAGCATGAGAGTTTGGACGATCTGTTGTATTCTTTAAATAATATCGACTCGTCTGAATAGTCCTTAGAAAAATATGTAATAAAAATGTAAATAAACAAGAAAATCGACTAAAAATGTTGAAAAGTTTCATGTTTTCTAAAAAATTCAACACATGCCTTTACGAAATTCCGAGTACATTACGATAGGCTCAAAAAGTGAAGTTGAAAAGAAAAATAATTACTTTAAAAATTCATAAGAAATCTAAAACGTTAAGAGGATGTTTATTCACACTCAAATTTTAACAATGTAGAATAATGAAAAATTCATTTGAGTTCATGCCCTTTTTTACTGTGAGATTAACAAAAATTTCGATTTTATTTTCAATATTACTTTATACTTCTTTGAAAAATAGATTTAAAAATCAACAAATTAGTAAATTATGCTCAAGAAATTAATGTTTTTTAAAATATCAATAATTTTCAAAACGAAATTATAGTATATGCATTCTTGGTACCACTCCTCTCTCACATTTTCAAGTATACACAAATCAATGCATATCTCATTTGGTTTGGATAATTAATAAATAATTAAAGAACTTCCGACTTTATGTACTGATTCAAAACACTTCCTTTTTTATGTAAAATAATTCAATAAATTGGATCCAGAATAAAGTATCAGGTATAAATTGAAAAGTCCTACCCGTTTTTGAATTTGCGTGACAGGATGCTATGACTTTAATCGTTGGACAGTTAATTGTGTATATTTGAGTACCTAACAGAGGTAATTGAGTGCAGTTTCTGGTAGGGCAGTCTCTGTAAATACATCTAAGGTGGTACAACATAGCAAGTAATAAAGCATGCGTTATACATTGTTTATTACACGTGTACACAAAGATAGTATAGCCGTAATATATATATATATATATGGAATGCAGCAATTGACGAAGCACATTCGTCTAGGGCAGGGGTCGAAAACCTATGGCACGCTTGCCACATGCGGCACATGGTCCAATTTTCATTGTCACTCTGCACAACTATATAACTTTGTCATTTTTTGAGTTGATGTAAATTGATAAATTTGCAATGGACCTTATTTTGCAAACGTCCTCAAAACAATGGGCATTTACAAAATTACAAAAAAAAATCCGAAAGATAACTTTAAAGATAAAGTTAGAGTTATTTTGTAAATACTGAATGTCATTGCTGGAGAGATTTAATTGTTTGAGAGACAAATTGCATGTACTATTCTTTCCGTTTTTGGTTTTAACATATAAGTAAAAAATCTTTTCTCATCTGAAAAATGTTTCGAGTCCGCAAAAAAATTGTTTAACAACTGAATTCTCAGAAGCCTGTCTATTTGAAAGTCACACATTACACCCCTGATTTTGCGATATGAAAGTAGAGAGTGCAAGATCTAGTTCACGTTAAAATTTTTATTCATCTTTTTATTTAACTATGTTGAAGGAATGTACTTCAATTTCATGTTGTCTATTTCTCATTTTAATAATTTATTTTAAAAAAAATATTTAAATCAATTATCTAACTGCCACCGGGGAACCCAGATTTTTTCGGGTGGGGGGGGGGATATACTATACTCTATTCGAATTAATTGGGACAAACGGGAAAAAAGTGACTTATTCTAAAAACTTAGCTTTTAATCATTACATATCTTAAGTAGAATGAAAAATATTTATGTTACGAAGTATATCCTCTTTCAGCAGAATTGACCACTTGTACGCGTTTTGACATTCATTACGCTAGTGTAGCGTACGTGTTCTTGGCTTTATCATCGAGGAATTACATTTGTACAGCAATTTTTATCATTTGTTCTGCTGTAGCACAATTTATCTTAGCTAACCGATTCTTGAGAATATGCCATAAACTCTCAATAATATTTCGGTCTGGGGAATTAAGAGGCCAATCAAGTACTTGTATTTTATTTTGCCGCATAAGAATCTGGACTAATTTTCAATCGTGCAAAGATCCAAATCATGTTGAAGTGTTCCGTCTAATGTTTCCATGAATTGAGCAATCCTACTGCTTAGTATTTCTATGTATTTGAAAGAATTCATCATGCCTTTAAGAGAAACTAAGCTTCCAGTGCCATTTATTGTGAAAAAATCCCTAAAACATCTCCTTAGAAAGGTATTTTACAGTCTGTTGGAAATGATCATGTAGCAGAGTGTCATCTTGCTTCACACTTTATTTGTATCCTAGAACAAAAATAAATGTGTTTCATCACTGAAAAGTACTTTCTTCCAGTCGGAAAGTGTCCACGATCGTTACTTTTGACCCATGCTAAGCGGTTTTCCATCATTTTCCCAGTTAGAAATTGTGTTTTTTTTCTCGGGCTTATTGCCTTACTACCAACTTCAAGAAGCTTTTTGAGTACAATTGAGGTACTTAATTCAACACCATAATCCAATAAATCCTTTCAAAGGTCTGTGCTTGCTTTTCTTGAAATTATTTTGCTATTTCTTATTAGAATTTTATCAGTTCTTGGAGAAGTTTTCCGCTTGCTCTAACATTTTCCTTTTCTTTTTGGAGAGGATGTTCTGAAATCATGTAATGTTCTTAAAATTCTTGAAACATTTGATTTGCCTACACCAACTGCCGTAGCTATATCTCTTACAATCATAGAAGTGTGTTCATTAAGAGCGATTATTTTAGAACGGTTCCTCGGAGTAATATCCATCTTTGAACAAGCAAAAGTAACACGTGTTACACGGAACGCAAAATTATAACTACCAGCTGCCGCACTGAAATGCTCATAATTTAACTACTGATTCACTAAAACCAATCAAATGAGTAAATTATAGTCAAAGTTGATCCTCACGCTCAACTCACACGATCGTATGGGTAGCCTACATTAATAAAGTATAATTAATATTTTCTCTGTTTTACAATTGCTTAAACATTAATACAAAAATTCCTATTCAAGCCAGTAAAAATATATTGATAATTATCTTTTTACAACAGACAAAAAGATGCGTTTTCGTTGTATTTGAAAACAAAACTAGATTTGCCAGCTGAAAGTAAAACATAGAATACAACCACCGTCTGTTGATAAAATGTGATACTTTACACTTATTACAAACCAGCTCAATCGTTGGATTTGGGATTTTCGTACATACGATTATTCCAGAAGCAAAAATGTATAAGGATATCTAACCCGCATGATCGTGCGATTGGGTCTTAAAGGGTTATAAAATTTGTTAAATACAATGTCACGGACTCACGGATTACGTTGGAACAGAATAACAACAGACACAATACAAGTTTTTATTTATACTTTATTATTCTTTATTAAAATATATATAAAATATTCTTATACGAGAGGAGTACTTTCCCTAATTGAATCTTAACGGGAAATATATATTAAAAATTCATATATTGTGCTTATCTCTAAATAAAGCCTTAACACAGCTTTTCTCCAAGGTCAATCTCACTTTTGGCCTTTTAATAGCTTTAGAGCCATCTGTAGGCTTTTCGGTCTGGTCGATTAATGATGACAATCAAATTTAGCATAGACATAAATAAGTACTCGTTGAAACACAAAGCATTTATTAGACACAATAACTCAACACGTCCAGCGTGAACAAGTAAGGGAAAAAGTTAAATGCTATTCACAATAATCGAAACGATCATGCGGGATATGGTGTATGATCACTCCGGACACAGATATGCATACAACACATCTTGATTTCATAGACTTTACCAAAGTGCTGATCAAGTCTAATGAGATAGCACGCCACTCTTCTTAAAAAGCTTCAAGTGCACTGTTTAGCTCTTGGAAGGTCCAGGGTGAAATTTGATGCCCTGAAATTCTATGTCCTAATGAATTCTCCCCATCATCGATGGATTTACTCGGGTGAGTAGGATGGCCAATCATTTCAAGTGATAATTTCTAATGGCAAGCATTCTTACATTACGTATGCTTGATGAGGCCGAGTATTGGCCTCCATTATCAAACCTCTGAGCAAACATCACCGTCAAGTAGTGTTTCAAGACATCGTCCACATATCTCCGAGTGGTTACAGAACCTCCTTGAAAAGTATGTAACTCGATGTGGCTTTTTCTCATAATTTCTTCCTCAAACCACTAAACCACATTCGCAAAAAAAAGGATAGTTTATGAACTAGAAAAGGCAAAACGAGTGTTCCTTTCTTTTTCCATATCAAAAAAAGTCTAGAATCAGTGTTAAGACTATATTTTGACTTATCCGGACCAATCTTCTTGGCTCTATTGAACATGACGACATCCCCTCTGATAGCTGGAGAGAGTAAGAGACACGAATCATTGGCTTTCTCGTACACAGTCCAACGTCGTTAAGCATTCATTCAGTACTACCATGCCTAATTTGAGTTCCTGCAGTAGTCTGAATTTCTGAAACTAAATATTTTGTAAACAACGGTTTCTTTGACCTGACAGAAAACGGCCTCGGTTGCAGTTGTTGCTCTGAGTCTTCCCTTACCATGATGCCTAACAACTTACCAAGAGCTTTAAAAGCGTCTCCAAACTCTAGATGTGACACTTTGAAGGATATTCAAATATTGAAGGGCCTACATTTGTGTTTCAACGTTAATTCTTCGAATTATGCAACACTTTTGACTTTCAGGGAGTGAGTGAGTGAGAGAATATTAACGTCGCACTGATTAGCAACACGAGGGCTTTTGGCGACGGTCCGCGTAATTTTGAACCATGGTCAAGTGACGCGGACGACACCTGAGCTGGCACCCCCCTCTCATAACTACCACACCACACCAACGGGAGGACGTTTGAGCTCTCGACAGATTTAACGTGCATCGCTCCCCTACACGGCGGATCTTTAGTGGTACTAGGATCGAACTCATGACACGCTAGCCATGATCCGATGCCTAGACCACTCGGCCACCGCGGCCTTGACTTTCAGGGAGCCATAACTAATAAATACTGATCACTCTCAGAAGCCACATTACCTTTAAAGAGCACAATTCCAACACGTATCTATTGAGCACCGCATTATCAATCACCGAATTTGCATATTTCAAATTCTAATGTATGCTCAGAAGTTCAATTTCATGTTCAATATTATTAATTAACATAAATAATAACAGGACTGGCAGCAGCATTAACTTACCGAGCATATTTTTTCATTATTCTTTCATTTTGATGACCAGTGTATTTGGATTATATCTTCTTCTAAGAATAGAATTCAAAAAATTGCTGAAGAAAATTGGAAACTCATTACTGTGTGTGTTATATTGTCACAATGAACCCTACTTACCTAAATTTCACATAGGATTTCTCCTAGAAAAAATTACACTTCTTGATTTAAAGCATATTTTATCTAGTAAATAAAGAAAGAGGAAATAAGTTAGATTCACAAAAACATTTCATTTTCAGGACCTGTCATCGTGGAAGTAAACACTTACATAAGGAGCTTAAGCAACATGGACGATGTTAAAATGGTGAGATTTCTCTCTTTCTTTCTTTTTAGATTCCTAGACAGAAGTTTAAAAAATACCCGATTATTGCATATTTCTATCTATCAAAGTTGTGCTATAAAATAACATATAATTTGTACAAATACTAAAAGTATGAATAAGAACTTTGATCATTCTTAGAAGAATACAGTCGAGATTTCATAAAAGCGCTTGACAACATTCTGCATCGACCGACTCAGTAGAAATGAGAATATCAATTGGATGAATGACTACTGAACTCGGTTTGTGGAATAGTTAGGTATAAAATTAAGAATTTAATATAAGTAAGTAAATTTTATGTTGATAATCTATATTGGCGAGTTGATAAAAATAAATATTATATTCATAAAATTATTTTGAATCAGTTAATTACGCATTTTATCGAGATGACCTCTTCAAAAATGTATTTCATTATAAATATTTTATTTAGAGATTTTTCAAGTTTATATAAATCCCAGAATATTTTGAATTCATTACCCAAAATATAAAACGCACACGTATCATTAATTTAAAGCTAAAATCAAATTTAGAATATTTTCCAACTAGGAATTTAAAATTGCTAAATTAAATGCTTCTAATAGTTCCATAGACAAAAAGACTTTTAAAAAATTTTGAAAGATATTTTTCATAAATTCGTTTTTAAATAATATATTTGCGTAGAGCTACGAAGAGCTCAGGATGTTGCTGAAAAATGGCATTCTGCAGAGTTCAAGCAGGATTTTTTGTTGTTGATACCATTCGCGTTCAACATCAAATAATGAAAGATATGTGATTGCAAATGCTAATAGATTTCATAGTTTAATTTGTTTCATTTTGACCATAAACTATAAACATATTCAAATATCAATAAAAAATAAATTATTTTACTTGCCTTTAGTTTAATCCAGATCTTACTAATTATTTAAACAAAGTTTCGTTGCATTCCATTTAATAAAAGGAATTTCTGAATGGAAAAATGCATCCACAAGTACATTTCAATTGATATATTAAATAATTTAATTTAACATCGTTGTCAAATGAACGGGTGAAATTGGTTGCATCCTGTATTAGAAGAAAACTGGTTAATAAAAGAACGCAACATTCGACTGGACAGTAGCATATAACGTCATTGTTCAATTGTGTTTCAAACACATCAGCCCCTTTAAAATGATGAAGACTCCTTAATTTCAATTTTATACTTTAAAAAAATTCACGATATTTCTTCTTCATTGTTGACTGAAATATATTAACTTCATCTGCACTTTAGAGGCGTTTTTTTTCTATTTCATTTTCTCATCACATATTAAGGTACTAATTAAGGTATATTGAGGTAAGACGTATACTTTAGATTTTACTTTTACCGATAAAAATTTGCAATTGATACATCTTTCAAATATCAGAGAATAATAAATTTGATGAAAAAAATCATTTGTGATAGAACATTTGATTTGTGTAGAGGCTTCTAGAAATGCTTTAAGTTATCAGTTGTGAACAAATTATAAAGACATTTAATTGTGATTAGTTGTTGACAGTTGTATCTGTAGTATAAATGAAGAACGATGTGCTTGTGGGGGGCGGGGGACTTTGCAAAGTTGTTTGTCACGAATTGATTGCAAAATCTGTGGATCATGGAAGTGCATTATTTTTTGGTGCTGAATGATTGTAATAATGATATTTCTTCAAAACTCCTTGTTAAAATGTTAGAATAGCGTGAAAGAACATTAACTTATGTTGAAAGGAGTTTCTTAAGGTATATGAAGAAATATATTTAGTGACAAACATATATGCATACACACACATAAATTACACATACACGTATATATATATAGTGGTGACCAAAATTGTGGACACTTTTAAAATTGCTATGTTTTTTTAAGTTTGTATGCTTAAATAAATGTTGCGTTGCACAAAATGCAAAGTCCTTTATATCATTTAAAGAAAATTTAATACTGAATTCAATACAAAAATCAAAATTCAAATATTTGCAATGCAAAAAAGTTATGCTGCAGTAACTATCGATACACATTAGATACTCATGATAGCAGTGAGTCATGAGTGCTTAGTGGAGGATAACCTTTATTTTTTATTACAGCTTCACATCGATGTTTCTTTCAGGTGAAAAGAGTTTTAAGTTCTTCCGTCGTTATTACATGATGCCAGAAAACAATTATATCCTCAATGAGTTCCTTTTTATGTACGTGTATCGATAGTTATTGCAGCATAACTATTTCTGCGTTTCAAATATTTGAATTTTGTTTTTTGTATTGAAATTAGCATTAAATTTTCTTTAAAAAATTATATGTGGGACTTCGCATTTTGTGCAACGTCACATTTTCTATAAGCATACAAAATTAAAAAACACAGCAATTTTAAAAAGTGTCCACCATTTTGTCCACCCTGTATAGAAAATATTCTCTACTATAATGAGAGGAATCAATAATAATCCCTTTATCTGAAGCATACATAAACAGAAAATGTAATATGAACCAGATATTAGAATTTAGAAAAGATATATTAGAAATTATATAAACGATAGAATTTTTAATATGTATATATATATGTTACAGTACATGTTTATGTAGTATATATACATACATGTAAGGCTAAAAGCCTGCTAGTGTTGTTGTTGTTGCTTATGCCACCTGATCGACAGTAACATCAGATCAAGGTCCACGAAATTCATCGCTGCTAAGTGCTAGATTTTTACGTCTGTCGTTAGCCTAAGCTTTGAGCCCCTAAGAAGGTGACAGTACGATTTTTCTCACACAACACGATAGAGGGCGACACCATTCGGACCCACTGATTTGACGAGCACGTTCTCCGTTTGTACTCGACGAGTATTTGGAGGCGTCGGGCATCGAATCCAGACCTTCCGGTTTAGAGTCCGATGCTCGAACCACTAGGCTACCCACGGCCAAGCCTGCTAGTAAAAGAAAGGAGTCGTCATCTTCAAATGTCAATACTTTATTATCGCTCTTTCATCACAATTCCAACTTGGCCCTTAATCGGATGGAACAAAAGACATCATTTCAGCAAGGAGACGTCAGCCTCTCTTCTCGATTATTCTCTCTTTTTTACGTCAGTCTGCTGCCATGCAAAGGAGACTGGGATGACGGAGCATCCCTCTGCTCCTTACCTAGAACAAATTTTGGCTGGTGTTGGTTTTGTGGTTTAGTGAAAAGGAGGTACAGGTTCTGGAACCAATGAGGTAACTCCTAGGAGACGTTGTTTTGGAGACTTGAGATGAAGGTTCCTATTAAAGGAATTAAGGAAGGTTAAATATTTATGAAAGTAGGACTATTTAAGGAAGGCTCGCTATACCTTAAATAGTTCTATATTCATCCTAAAATCCCTACGAGTTAGTAAAAAGTTCGCTCTATCTTATTTATTATCCGATTAATTTTTTAATTTAACTTTCCAGACTTAACATATATATATACAAAAAAGTTATAAACCTAAGATAAAACTATAGTCATGATAGAATAAAGTCTTAGCCACAGTAGTACTAGAGCCAACTCCTGGCCTTAGGAACCAGGATTGCAAGTTTCAACCAAGTGTTTCGGCTAGCCAACCTTCTCCTGAATTGGCCAATACCCTGGGCCATAGGGAAATTTCTAGAGAAGTTTAACTATTATTATAAATAAAACGATAATCTATTAAAGTAAAACGATAATATTATAGCCTGTAATAATTACTAGAATATTTTAAAATCGAAGCTAAAACAATTAGATAGACTTACCACGTGAGTACAGCAAAAACCATTATCCCGGGTAATAGAAAAGTGAATAACAGTAGCGAAAAAAATTATTAAGTTTTGATAAAATAACATTATGACTTTATATATATATACACATTTTAAAACAATAAATTTTGTTTTAAAATTTATAGAAAATAAAAGTACCACAAAGACATATACAATTAGTTTTAAATAAAATATAATATTGTTAATTTACTTAGCTTGAGGCGCCCTCTATCGACAAACTAATAACATATTTTTATTTAACTGTTAGGTAACTTTTTATAAATTTAGGAGGGTATCCGTGTTCCACATACAATGTTTAATAAAGTTATTAAAATTTAAATATATATTAAATTTATCACAAACTAATACGTTATTACGATGAATATAATTGAAAATAATATTTCTATATATAGATATACACTCATG